>JBAMJR010000020.1:2942500-3052500 GCA_038501785.1 Myoxocephalus aenaeus | reverse complement strand
ATTATTCCCACTCCTAATTAGCTTATTGTGTCCACAGTGTTTTTCGTGGCAATGTTGTCTACCCCAGAATGTGGGGACAAACTGACAAACACTGATTACAAAGGCGTTGCCGGGGCCAGGAGATAAAGCATGCCAACAGTAAAGCACTGCCACTGATTCATCTCAGTGTTTCCCCTAGGTTTACAGCTTCGGGGGGGGGGGGGGGGCGGCACGGCGGCGGCACGGCGGCGGCGGCACGGCGGCGGCACGGTGGCGGTACGGCGGCGGCGACACCAACACAAACACTTAAAGTAGTGGTTCTCAAACTTTTTCTGTAAATAACTTCATTTTGTGACTCCATCTGTACTTTTAGAAATAACAGAATAAAGAAAATTGCAATCACTTTCAAGTAAATCAGATTGCTCCATCAGACATTTTTTTATTTTTAAATTGCAATCACTTAGAACAATGAAAATAAAGTTATATCTGTGCAAAAAAATAACTAATATTTAGTTACTACTAAATAGCTCATTGTGGAAAACAATAAGCTATTTTTTTTTGCCAAACAAAACAGAATGAGTGAGATATGTGAGCATCAGGTTGCATCAGTATTAGTGGAGCAGTGAGCCTCTACACATCTTTATAAACGGGGTTGTAGATTTCATACAATACATGTTCAACGTTGATCTGAGATCTGTTTTCTGTTTTGAGAGACGCAGCAACAGAAAGGACGTCACGGAGACTTCTGGCAAAGAGCCAAAAGTCGGCCAGTCAACCTGTTAACGGCATAACGTAAACATTTACCCGAAAGTACAGGCTTTTCTCCATGTATTTATTAATGACTTAGTTTTATGTCCGTGTACTTTGTACTTTTGTAATATGTGAAGCCAGCAGCTCATTGTTGGTACAAGACACGAGCACTTTGTCTCTTTCACCTGAGCATGAGAGCTGCTCCGGGTTCAGAGAGCTGCTCCGGGTTCAGGAGAGTTGCTCCGGTGCTCCTCACATGAGAGCTGCTGTTGCCATCTTCACCCTGGGAGCGTTTAAAACGCAGATATAGGTCTGCTTTTCACGCGACATATTTTTCGACGCTCTCTGTCCGCTGCTGTGTGCTCAGCGCTCACCTGTCTGTGCGCGCGCACGTGTCTGCGCAAATCAGGGCGGAACTCTGCTGTGCACGACGCAGAGCAAAGGAGAAGTGTTAACGCGACCATTTAGAGACCGAAATGACAAGCTGTGTGTGGATAAGATCAATAAAATACGGCCGTTTAGTTTGTTTAATAACAGAACAAGGTGTAGACCGGTTCTATAGGAAAGAGAAACTTAAATGACGACTTGTGATCTGGCGCTGTCGAGAAAATTACAGGGGGGCGGAGGGTTTCTTGAGGGGGGCGCCCCTGCCCCCCTATTCTAACGGTGGGGGAAACACTGCATCTCATCTATTTTATATTATATACACAGCGAATTCCATTCCTGCCTGAATTAAGCCATTATATGAGAAGCAGTGCTTAACAAAAAACTCTTTCATTATTGCTTCTGTCGCAGGAGCTGCAGAAACAATCACGATGCTGCAGCTGTGGAAACAAGTTACACAACGGATGTACTGTACAGCAAAGCCAGTCAGGCTGCAAGAAATGCCTTCAAAGAAGGAGGTTCCTAGGTGAGATGGCTCTCAATGTGACAAAGTGAAGTGCCTTTACACTGCTCCATATATGGACACATAAAGGGAGGTGTCACTCTTAGTGTCAGTGAAGCGAATAAGTCTTAAACGATCCCATCACAAGGGCCTGCAGGCTAAAAGCAACAGCTGAAAAACTATATACAAGCTGCCAGGGCAGTCAGGAAGGTAGCACATGGATTTCAAGAATTGTGACTTTATTATTAATATTCAGAGGAGTAAACATACATTCTAGGGGGAAACTGAAACGTACACATACGCAGTATCTGCCAGCATACTGTAAACACTTGCACACCAAAGAGATGCTGTCTACAGTGTGTTCTGTGACGGCCCACACACAAATGTGCCCATTATCATCACAAAAATATGCACAATAACAGCACATTCTCAAATCCCTCCTCTCCGCCCAAGAAATGTTTTCAACAACAACCCTGGGAATTGTTCAAGTGTTGAAATGTCACTTGCGTTCTCTGCAAGGCATCTTCTTTATCAACCGCGCATCTGGTGTGCACTTGAATCAAGCCCCAGTGTGCGGCTTAGCTCCTGTTCTTCCTGACAGCTACACTTACAACGAGGCCTGTTGGCATCACAGTATTGGTTAACATTCAGCTACAATGGTTCTTAACAACTCCGCTGTGGCTGCTAAGCTCTGTGTTAAAGCATAGATAGCACGCTAAAATACTTCTCTGCATGCCATGTTAGACGGGCACGCTTCCCTTCAGAGTCCTGCTGAGCTGGAAAGAATTACACACACACTCTGAAAACCAAAGCAAACAAACAATTTCAAGTAAATAATTAGGTGTCCAGTGTATCCTGGCAACTGCTTTATAATAACGTTACAAATATTAACACCATCACTAACGTTGGGTATATTTTACCCGATATAATGTACCTGATAAAAAATACTTCTCATCAAAATATATTAAAATACAACAATACAAGGTAAATTGAAGTACTCTTCTTTTATTTTACCCTAAATAACTTCTCATAAAACGAAAAACAGGTATCATGGGGGGACCCTAAAAAAAGGCTCAAAATCGGGTGAAGAATTAGGGAATCGTCAATAAAACATGATTAAAAATATAAATAATGGAGCTATGAACTTGTTCTTTGGTCCACCCGTCCTGTGAAGGCACAGTCTCACCCGAATTAGTTTTACCCTCTATTACTAACATTGGGTATATTTTAGACGTGCCTGTTGAAAAAAACAGGGATTGGAGCAGGTAGACACGCCTACCTTCAATAACGGACCCACGTTCAATAAAGGACCCACGCAACTCAGACAAAAGCAACACAGTGAAAATTAGGTAACCACAATCGCACGGGTAAAAATCACCCAACGTTAGTGTTCTAGGGTTAATGCATAAAAAATCCACCAGTGGTCAGATGTAACAAGAGAGACAGTGTTAAGTGAGTATATGTCAACTTCAGTTGAATTTAAGTGCAGAGGTTAAGAGTCTGCCTCAGGTTAAATGAGATTGGACTGAAGGAAAATGGGATAGCAAGGGAGGAAGACAGCCCTGAGTTCCTGTCAGGTGAGCTGACACACACTCACAGTTCGACAGTGTTTTGTTACGAGTTTGCATAACATGGACACTCACCGACAGTGGGAGAACTGACAGAGCAGGAAGCATGTGCGCGCACGTGGGAGCATGCGTGTGTCCTGTATTTGCGTGTGCTCGCAGAATGCCTAATGTGCTCGCAGAATGCCTAATAAGGGGTACGTTATGTGTTTGTGCACATTTAAATATTTGTGCGTTTGTGAAGGTGTGTCCATCTCTGTCAGTGTGTAGAATGTAGCCAGCAGTGCGCTGATGGCTGATGGCTGATGGCTGCGCTGCGTGGATGACACCTCCCGTTGACAGCGGGCTCGGAGGAAGGACGCTAGTCATAACATAACAGCAGGAAGGTGGGAGGACATCACTTCCAAGCGCACACACACATACACAGTGACACACTATGACACAGTGTTAAAGTCATATCAAGGTCCTCATTTAGATTGGCTATCATCTCTGACCTCTCTCTCCATCCTCATTAGTCGGACTAGACAGCCTCTGCAGGCCTGACGCTGCCACAGGCCCACACACAAGATGTCACATTGTCTCATCAGTGGTACAGTAAATAATGCACACAGCCCGTAGGTTTCATCCTACTCGTTTGTTGTGCCATAATCGACTGTTTCAGTGACAGGCTGGTTCTTATGATAGCCTTTTTGCTAATCTGGAACCAGGTTCCAAATAAACTCAACATTGATCTCGAAGAATCCATTTCACCATAATTTTCTCAGAATTTGAAACAGATGACAGTGACTGTTATACAACACCGGGGCACAGACATTTGAAGACTCCCGTTGTCATTGGAGGAACAGTTAGAGGTGCAGAATGACTGGAGAGCAGGGCACAACAAGAAGTCAGGCAATGCTCCAGTACTGACATGAGAGCCAGAAATGGATTTAAATCAGGCCTGTGTCACATTTCTCTCTCTCCACATTTTAGCTTCAAAGTACTGTGCAAAAAAAAATGAAAATACTAATAAAATGCCAAAGTGAAGTCCACTGACTACTCCTTTTAAATGTCAGATGTCAAAATGTCAAATGCCCCTCGAGTACGACCTTAAAAATCAAAATGAAGGTTGAAACAAGCATTATCTAAGGACGTCGTCTGCCCTTATCTCGAGACCCCATCCAGCCCATAGCCTTTAAATACTAATGTTGGAACGGGTGGCAGAAGAAAATGGCAAGTCTTCACCTGGAGGACAAAACCTTTCATTATCTCTTTCTTTCGTCCGGTCTGTGTTCCTAATTCCATTTCTCGTTCTCTTTTTTTCTTCTCCTCCCCCTTTCTCCGCATGTCTCAAGTCAATTCGGTTCAGTTCAAAGGGTCTTTATTAGCGTGACCAACCCTGTGGCGAAGTGCCAGGTCACTGAGAGGGAACGCTATGATGAAACATCAACAAACCACAGGAATCTCAGCACCGCTCCGTATCAGGTGAAGAACAATCAGCATGGAGATGAGAAAATCCATGTGTGTGTGTGTGTGTGTGTGTGTGTGTGTGTGTGTGTGTGTGTGTGTGTGTGTGTGTGTGTGTGTGTGTGTGTGCGCACGTGATCTTGTATCGTATGTTATAATCCAGGATTATGTATATTTAGCAAATATTTCATCAAGCATACACAACAGGTAAATGTGAGAAAGCTCTCGCCCACACATGTCTAGCTTGCTTTGACTGGCAGATATAATGTGTGTTCCATGCATTAGTCATGTCTGCAAAAGAGGACACATCCACAGCATGCCAAGCAGCTACTGCTGAAATCCCAGAGAGAGAGAGAGAGAGAGAGAGAGAGAGAGAGAGAGAGAGAGAGAGAGAGAGAGAGAGAGAGAGAGAGGGTAGTGATTGGAGGGACTCATTGACTGTAGCAGAACAGGGGATTAGCATCTGTGACATCACTTTAAGGTGTCTGATGGGAGGTTTTAAACCCTGAAGTTGGATTAATTGCCTTAGATACCAAAGCCAGAAATTCTCAATTTTGGCAAAGGCCCAGTGGCTGTGTGGAGCTGACATGGTTTAAGCAAGTAGAAACCACCACCGCAGAGTGCAGTAGCTTTAGAAACCTGCTTTAATTTGAACTTTAACATCCCCTTAATGGAGCAATCATTTTCTAAATCACCACCGAGAAACACTTCGGAGAAAGTACAATTAGCTATTGAGACTGACTTACTGTGTAATAACTTTGGGTTTCTAAACAGGAGTTCAATAGGGGGTCAGAGTCCTGATGTGACACTGTTTCACTAGCTTCTGTACATCGGTGCAAGGTCCGGTTTCTTTTATCTGTCTTTCTGAAGAAGTACAACATTCATTTTGTTTGTTCTATACGTTCATTACCATACTTGTTTCTTCCTGTTTCTTTCGCTTCCATCGCTGGTGTGTAATTGTTACAGCCATGTCTCGACTGGAGAAGTCCATTAGCGTATTTCCCAAAATGTTGAAGTATTCCAAACCCACAACAAGCTGAGTCAGATACATGTTTTTAATTAAAGGCCCTTGAAAACCAGTCTTTTTTTTTTATTAAATGGATAACGCAACACAAATGGAGTGCTGCACAACATACTGCTTAGTGTGTGTATGTTAGGTTACAGACAAGATTGTTTATGTGGTTACAAATGTCAATGTGATGTTGAATCTGGTTTTCTCATCGCTAGAGCAGGACTAATACGTTCTGGTTTAACTTCAGCTCTCTATACAGCCTAAATGTCCAGGAGCCTATGTCGTGGCCATTATATAAACATATTAATAAATATACTATCTTCAGAGGCTTTGGCAGCAGTTGCAGCATAGTTCAACTTGTGCAGTTAATGTTCTTTGTTCTCAATATTTCAACCACTCACGGTACCAAAGGATAAATCATGTGCTGCATATTGCATGTTACCTTCCTCAGTGACCTTATGTAGAATGTACTATGGCGGCTCTTGTGAATCGTAACTTGGTAATGAGCCCTATACCGTCCACATAATAGCCTAATGAGCTCAACCAAGGGCAAACACAGCTACACACTCTCACACACATACACACACACTGCTGTCAAACATGCCCAGGTGGTCCCATATACTCTCCGTGTTTCAAGCCACCTTACCCATTAGAAAACCAATCATGTTCTGCACCTGGGCCTATCAACGGTAGAGATTTGGAGCTGCGCTTGAAATCTGCTTGTTTCTTGTCCTACAAATGCTCCATTTGTCATAGAAGGAAAATCATGAATACTACTGGAAAACCTGAGCAGCATTTGGTAGATTGTTTATATATTGAAATAAATGGTTTGTGTCAGGCAGGTACATTTGTGTGTGTGTGTGTGTGTGTGTGTGTGTGTGTGTGTGTGTGTGTGTGTGTGTGTGTGTGTGTGTGTGTGTGTGTGTGTGTGTGTGTGTGAGAGAGAGAGAGAGAGAGAGAGAATGTAATAGAGAGATCCCTCGGGGATAAATAAAGTATATATTCATTCATTCATTCATTAAACAAGGCAGGCAAAGAGCACACAGTTTATGTGAACAGAATCACTTTCAACTCATAAATGGAGATGGTCAACAGAGGTCAACACCATCTCTGTGTTGTCACTTTTTTATAACAATAGAGGGTAGAGGGGGAAGAGTTGGTAAGTGACTGCTTCAAACATTATGGCAAATACCGGGGTCACCACATGTATGGTATAACATCATTCTAGGACAGAATCTACAGAACAGCATCACAACGGTAGTGACTGCAGAGTTTATGACCTAAACAGGATTATTATACAGGGGTTGGTGGTATCAGCATACTATGCTACGTCTTAGCAAGCTAATGACAGCATTCAGGGAACAATATCTGAACTTTACATAAAGCTGCGGCTTAGTCAGATCAAAGTTGAAGCCAAAGAGCTGAGTCTGACAAGCTGTGCCTGAGACGTGCTAAAATGGCCACTGAAATAACGCTAAACGTAACAATAGGACTTTTCCTCTGATACCACTTTCAAGGGCTGTCATTTTATATTCCAAGTTCAAATGACCTTTCATGTAAATATTGGATCTGGTAGGCCGTGCCTTCTACTCCAGAAGGGAGCTTTGCTAAAATTCTCTCTTTTTTGGATACAAAAATGTCTCTTTTTTTGTATTGCATTGAGCAGAGTGTACATCACAGGGATGTATGAAGGAAATCTGGACAACACGTTCAAAGATAATACCTATTAAAGTTGCTAACTTTTTGCTGGCCGAGCTGGCCAACTTCCCGTTGGCTCCCCTCACACATTAATGGGATAAAACTATTATATCAAATGGTTCTTCTAGACTTCCTAAATGTTACTGGACCAAATAAATCCTTTCAGAAGGGTTAAGATGCTCAAAAAATGTAATCAATGTTTTACAGCCGCTCCTTTTCCAATGATTGTGCATCTTTTTTAGCCCAGCGTGTGTTGAGATGATCCTCGACGCTGGCACTTGATACATCACATCAACAGTGCACTCAAAAATCAAGCAATCTTTGAATGCTGACTGTTTTGAGTATGGAATAGGGACACCGCTTTAGTCTCGCTAAACCCCTCAAAATATTCAAGTCTCACAAAATTCAGACATGAGACGCGTGACCTCGGTGACACATATTAGCAAACGGCAGCCCTTTAATTATCCTGGGCTGTAAATATTGCATAATTCCATATTGAGCCCTGGGGCCACACATCCGGTACTAAATACCACTGATAAGAGATGACACTGACGCCTCCACCTGTACCCTCACCTTCCACCTGTCTCTCCACATGCATGATCATCCTCCCTCCCAAACACACACACACACACACACACACACACACACACAAACCACCCAGTGTGCCATCCACCACAATCACATTCACACCACAGAGGGACAGAGAGAGGGAAGAGAAGCAGAGACAAATTGTGGCAGAGTGATTAGCGTGACATCACACAAAATACGTGTGTGATAGAGGAGGGAGCGGTGGGTGTAAGAGAAAAATGAACAGGTGAGATGCAGGGAATGAGAACAAAGCTAATGAGACTGTGAGACAGAACAGAAGCATAGAAATGAGAGAAGACGAGATGGGCAGTTGGCGCTAAAGATGCCACGTCAGAGACACACGGTGAAGGCAGACAATGAAAATCAACACGGATTCATTTGTATTTAAAAGAGAGAGGCAAAGGAGAAAGAAGAATCCCTTAATGGTCGAGGAAAAAAGAGCGATAGATAGAACATGCCTGGAGGATATCACTATATTTATACTCTAATATGCCATTATTTATTTATTTCTCTCTCTCCCCCTACTCCATTGCTCCCTTTGACAGACCTGATTTTAATAGCATGCATATCTTTGTTCTTCTTCTTGATTAAGGGATAGAGATTGGGAAGACAATGCCGCAGGGGCCAGTGAAGAAAGACACACTCCTGCTGGATGAGGACAATCCCCCCCCCCCTTATGTATCTTCATCCTATCATCAGCATTCCCTCTGGCTTGACTTCTCTCCCCTCCCTCATCCTGGGTAGCCTCCTTCTGCCCCTCCCCGACTCCCTCTCTCCCCCGTTGCCCGTCTACAAACCCCTCATCTTCATCTCATCAACCACTTTCTGCATACACTATCATTTGGCCGCTTTTCTACTTCTCTGTGAAATAATTTTGGGAATACATCACGCCCTGAAGTTGGAAATTATATTTTAAATCAATAACAGGATATTAATATCAGTATTTTTCACGTTAATATGTAGCAAGATATCTATGCAAAATCACATATAAATAGTCAATGATGTCCAGCAATGGTCCCCAGAGGACTATGACCAAAAAGAGTAACTAATGATTCAGTAATTAGTAATTAATGAGTCGTTACAAGTTTGTGCCGCTCAGCGAAGTTCAGAGTTAATCAGGAACAAAATGATTAACGTCATTCCGATTCACAGATGCATATGAACTGATTCATTATTATAGTATCTTCCAGTCGCTCGTAGCTCCTCATTATCTGTTATAGTCTTGAATCAGAGTTATCCGGGAACTACTCATTAAAGATGTTTTTTATATATATAAAATACTTTTTGTGCGCTCATTCACTTTGCAAGACTAGATGTCACTATTTGTTAAAGAGCTGGATATATTATTTTCTTCTCCCCCTACACCATCCCCCTTCTTCTCTCCTCCAGCTCATCCTGCTGGTAACAACCCAATCCTCCAGCCTCCCTGGCATATTAACATGACAGCCGTCAGCACCTCTGTGCGGCGCGGCCTTTGCTCTGGGAGTCTGTAAGGATGCGTGGATGCCAGTGAATCTGCAAGATGTGTCACGGCACATGTGGTTCAGTCAAGTGTGCTGGAGTTGTGAGCGCAAGCACCCATGGCATGCATGAATACTTAATTCCAGAGTGGAAAGTTGTGTATTTTGAGCTGTTTGGTGCTCTTTGATTTATCTCACTTTTTACTCCACCACTTTAGTTACCGATAATATAATATACATAATAATATAAGAACTTTGCTTAATGAGTACTAACTATAATTGTTATAGTTTGGGCTTTAGTTGGTTGGAACTTGCTGTCAGTGTTTCTAATTGTGACTAATTCAAGGTTAAAAAATGCTTCCAATGAAAACTGTTCACTGTAAAGTATGTGGATCATCCAGAGTAAATGGGACATAGTTTCTGGAAGGACACGATGCTGCTGAATCTTTAAAAGGTAATAATTCATTGCTGTGAGCACCACGCCAATGTAGGGGAAGGGGAGAGAAAGCAGTAATCTCAGGGACGGATGTCTTGGGTGAAACTATCTTCAGCAACGGATCTTAACACTTCCTCCACCACTGCTTTCTGCCTTGGCAAAGCATCACCACAGCAACCAACCCCAGACAGGCCTCTGCCTGCTATTATTTCATTGGTTCAATAAAGCTTGAACAGCGCACCGTTGCCTGCAATCAGCTGCTGTAACTAAATATGTGGGCGCGTGGCAATGCATTTGTCTTCTGTGAATGTGTATAGAACACTTTGTGTGTCTACGAAATGTGTCATATATCACATTTAACGCATCGCTTCACTCACCAGCCATTGTTGCAAATCTCTGACTACCATGATGATTATCTCTCATCTATCACTTGTTTCTTTTTGCCATTTCACGCTATCTTTCTCACTGTGACGCATCCCCCCACCCTTAAGCCTGTAATCACGCGTGTATATACACACACACACACACACCCACACACACACATACACACACATCCATGCACACACACACGGATTGCAGATTTGCTGACACAAGGATATTCTTCCTTCCGCATGAGTCTTCTCCTCTAAGCTTCTGGTCAGGACAGAGCATCCACACATCAGTAACAGCTTCAAGACTGGATTGCATTCTCTGAAACCCACTACACAAACACATGTGCAAAGAAACAAACACATACACATACATAGTAACACATATGCTCTATTTATTTTTTATTAGCCTTCACCTTTGCTGGAACCCTCCCTCCCCCCACAACACTTGCACTATAGCCGTCTTTCCCTCCCTCGTTCCCTCCTGGAACAAAGGTGAAGGGCACAGAAAAGAGCAGATGAGGGAGGGAAAGAGAGGGAGACTATAATGTTGATGTTTTTCAATTGGGTTGATTTATGGCTGGCTGTTACCATTATTTTACCATTTACTCCAGCGGGTTGGAGGAACCAGGCTGGACAGCTCAAGCCGGAGTGGGGACAGAGAGCGGAAGAGGGAAAAGGAAAATGCCACAGCAACAGGAAACATACAGTATAGGTGGGACACAATGAAGACGAATGCAGCCAGAATTTTAGGACGAAGACAACCCGGGCAGTGAAAGATAGGAGAGAATGAAGGAATAAAAGAGTGAGTGGGAGAAAGATAAAGAGAGGCAGAGGGGAGAGCAGAGGGGGCTTAATGAATGTAAAGGCTGTAACAATGAGGTGAGGTAAATTGTCCATTAACTCAAGGGTTTCTCATGCGTGTGTGTTGCCTCACCATAACATTCCAATTTAGCAGGTTACACTCTGATGCTTCCTGGCCAGAGACATGCAAAGCGTCTTTAGGATACGGAGTTAGGCTAAAGTGAGAGAGAAGAGAGCGATTGAGGTGGACAGGTGGAGTCCAAGGAAAAGGTGGGAAAGTAAGACAGAGAGAGCAAGATGGAGGAAATGTAGTGGTGAAGGAGAGATAAGTGGAGAAGATAGTGAAGCCGGAGAGGGAATATTGAAAGTGGAGAAAGAGAGCAATAGGGGACGAATGGTTAATTCAGCTGGTGAGGAGGAAATTCACAGGGGGAGGGAGATACCATCAGTTCTTCAGATACGGAGGGAGACAGCCACTGCAGAGGGACCGGATCGAGATTTCAATACAGCCTCGAAGGGAACAGAGAGCACCGCATTATCACACAGCAAACAACACAATTATTAGTTTCGAAAGGCCCTGAGAGAGAGGAACTGAAAACAAAGATTGAGGCCGGGCAGCTATGATGCTCAACAAAAGAAACAACAATCTGGTGGCGGAAAGGAGCAAACTGGGTGGGAGGTTAATCTGTTTTAATTGGTCTGTGCAATCACAGGGTGCGAGGAGGAAGATAATGACGGGAGGGACGAAATGACTTCTCACTCTGATGTGGCCTAACAGGGTAAATTGAGTCTGTCACATCAATGTCATTTAAGTGATTCAACAATGGATATCAAATGTCACATATCAATTAATTTTTAATGAGTTGAACAAGTGCATGTGCAGCAATAGATAAGGCAGCTCATGCTACAGAATATTTGCACACCGCAGCGTTTGACGCGAGTGATGGCAGGAATTTGGCAACGTTTCCATCCCGCAAACCAAACACAAAGGACACCTGTCATTAGCACTTATAACGAGTCAATTTGGATTCTAAGTAGCTTGTAGTGCCACGCCAGGAAAAGCCACACACACACACACACACACACACACACACACACACACACACACACACACACACACACACACACACTCCTTTAGCAATACTTTCTGGCGATGGTCTTTGTAGGAGGACAACATTTATCTGGCTACGGCTGCCTGAGTAGTTTTGACAAATGTCAAGTCGAAATGATGAAACACGTCGCGACAATAGCAACAGTTCAGTTCAGCCAAGGTTACTACAATGTGTGTTTATGCACTGTTCTACTTATGTGTGTTCATGAATGCATGTGTCTGTGCCTCTCTCTGTGCCTGTGTGTGTGTGTGTGTGTGTGTGTGTGTGTGTGTGTGTGTGTGTGTGTGTGTGTGTGTGTGTGTGTGTGTGTGTGTGTGTGTGTGTGTGTGTGTGCATCTGTGAATGTGTTTGGATGTTGCCAATGTGTGTAGGGAAGGGAGACAGACAGACAGGCACACACTGTATAAAAAGGATTAGCTCACTATTATGGAGGAGCTGTCAAATGCCTTTAAGACCAAAACACATTCCCCCTCCCGTCTCCCTTTAACCGATGTTGCTTAATCTCCACCCAGATCCGCCTCAGAAAGACTTAAGGGCTGTTACTGATTCTTCTAATGCTTTCAAATGAACCCTATGCTCTGACATGTATTCAGTTAGCAAGAAAGAAAACTTAAAGTGCATAGCAAACAACACTGAAAGAAAGGCATAGAAAAAGTGGTGTGGGTTGGTTATGCAGCGGGTTATTCATAACCAGCAGCCTGCCATACTGGAAGCTATCGAACTCCAGTGAGTGTATTAGATGTTCACGAGGCCGGGTTTCTAATCACACCACCGCTGCACAGGGATGCATGGGCTTATACAGTGCTGGTTCATATTCTCCGCCTTGGGGGAATACTGGGTTAATATTCCAACTGCCTATGAATGAGTTATGATTTGGAGTCGAAGTGCAGGGAGAGTAATTTGGTGCTATCGTTATCAGCAGTACTCAACATTATCGTCAGTTTGTTTCCGTCAACCTATCCCTACAAAATGGCATTACAATGAAAGTCAAGGGAGATTTATGGTTTTCTTAATAAATGTACTGACAAGAACGTATCATTATATTATATATTATATATTATATATTATATTATTATATATATTATTTTGAAATACTGAGCAACAGATAATATAGTCGAGGAGATGATCTCTGATGTTTTCATGGTTCACTTCAGCTTTATGGAAAATTATTTTTAATTTGTGCCTCCATTTCTTTTTTTCATCAGTGCATGTGCAATTAGATGAACACAGGGGTTAAAATGACAAATGCAAGCGAATAAACTTGCAGGACTTTTCAGTGAAGTAAATGATCGTAGCCACAGTTCTTCATATCAACATGGCCTCTTGGTCGCTAATGAGCTTCACACCTTCAGCTTTGCTTTGCTCGAAAGCAAACATTGCTCATGTGTATTCATGATATGCCAATATGTGCCACTTCAAAAGATTGTCCGTTTGGCACTTTGAAGAGAGTTGCTCTCTTCCTCAAAGTTGGCCTCTCTCTCTCTCGCTCTCTCTCTCTCTCTCTCTCTCTCTCTCTCTCTCTCTCTCTCTCTCTCTCTCTCTCTCTCTGAGTTACAGTAGCTCTCCTTTGGCCCAGCCTGCTGCACCTGTCTCACTGCCAGGACTCTAGCTTTATTTACCGTAAAGATTTCACACCGATAAACACAGCAACTCAACAGCTGCCGTGCACGCACGCACGCACACACACACACACACACACACACACACACACACACACACACACACTCTCTGATTTTGGCTTGCGATCAGAGCAAAACAAAACACAACTGTTCTGGGCTTGGATGCTTGTTGGATTCCTGTCTTTCTTTTTGTCAATTGTTCTCGCCCATCACACTCATTTTTGATTGCTTTCCCTCCATCTTCAATCATCTCTCTGCTGAACCTTGATGTTCCCGTGAGAAGGCAGCGGCCTGAGCTGGAGGAGGTGGTCGGAGATGGAGGGAAAAGGATAGGGAGAGAGTTAGCCCGCCCCTCCCTCTCTGTCTCTCCCACGTTCCTGGCGGCTAATCGATGTGTTTGGGTTTCCCCCTGTGGCTGTGGCCCAGGCGCCTTGAAAGGTGAGCCCAGCAGAGCTCTTGCCTCCGTCCATGAGGTCAAGGAGAAAGCCAGCCGCCCTAAACCTGGCAGATTAGCTAGCCACTGGAGGACTTTACACCTTTCTGCTGAGCTATCGCTTCTTATCTTCTTTCCCCCACACCCGCCTCCCCCTGCCTCCAACATCCCCTCACTAAAGAAGCCTCGGAGGATACGGTTGTACACACACACACACACACACACACACACACATCCCTTTATTAGCATATTTCTGAATTTGGGTTTTCTCTTAAAATTAATTATTGTACAACAGTGTTTTAATATCAAAGCCTTAGAGGGAGAATAAATCAGGTTGCTGTTGCAATGGCATGGTGTCCCGTGAAAGGAGCCCTACGCTATCTTATATTAACACTATATTAAGACTGAGTCAGATGGATACATGGCGGCAGCATTGATGATGGCCCACAGGTAAGCATTTAGGTGACTCACACACAACACACACACACACACACACACACATACACAATCACACACATTACAATCGTCCAAATGGTGCATTGATCTCTGCAGCAGCATGGCTCGACAGGTCTGATTGCCGAATGAAAACAAAGGCTGCATGTACAGTGTTGACACACACCATCAGTCACAGAACGCCTGCGGTCACAATGATTACCTGCTGTATGTAAATTGAGCAATAAGGCAGGTTATCCCCTTATGAGAAGCAATTGTTATTATCGTGGACAGGATATCACCTGGAAGTGCCACTGGCCAACTGCTTGCCACTGATTATGTCCCATTGAAACGAGATGGCCAAATTGGAAAATGGTGTTATCATGGGGCCGAGGTTACACAGATCTTCAGGCAGTGCAAATGATGGCAAAAAAAATCAGAGCGGGCAAAGGTCTGACATTGTTGGGTAAACAATGAATCTTCCCTGGGGAAACATATAACTAATTACCGAGATGTATTTTCTCCGCCATACAACAAGCCTGACATCTTATTTTTTGCATCTTATGCAGATCATTCCTAACTGTATCGTTAAAGCTGCTCTATTTAATGTGAAAGGGGTCATTTGTAGTTCTGACACAGACAGTTATCATCTGACTCTGCAGTTCCCCTCAGCCCCAAAGAGCGTTTTAGCATCTTTGAGCTCATTGCTTCGGCTTTACTGGTGTGGTTAACTCTCGCACCTGGTGGATAATATTTCAAATCCATTCCTGATCCACAATTTGCTCATTAACCCCAATTCATAACTGCTTTAATCTAGCATCTTTTAAGTAAGACCCACAATATGTTGCGTCCCACGTTATCCCTCTGACTGTCTTATCGTCTTCTACTCCTGACCTGCAGACAGCAGAGACGAGGCTGATTGCAGGTGCTAATAAGCTGGCATCACCTGTGTGGATCCGCAGATGATCTGCTCTCTCAGCCTGTTGTGCTTTCAGATCAAAGACTGTCTCATGAAATGAGTCTGAAATTGCCCGTGCCTCTCAGCATGATGGTACACAATACTTTGATTCTGGCATCTAAGAAAATATAAACACACACGGCAGCAAAAAACTCTCTTGAGAGATCTTGACACAGACGGAAAATCGCCTACTCAATATTTAGATTACACATATAAGCGTGGCATGCACACACATGTACAAATGCTACATCTAATATTCATGTATACGCAGACATACAAAATGCTCATACACAAAAAAAAGCTCCGCCTCAACCCTCTTGTAGTATTTTTAATTATTGATTGTTGATTGTTGTTTGTCTCGTCTAACGTCCCATGTCCATGTCCAATGTATGCACCTTCCGCCTCGTAAAATTCCTCGTTTGTGAAAACATTCCTGGCTAATGAACAGTTTCTGATTCTGATTCTGATTCTGATAACATATAGCATTTCTGGGTTTGGTGAAGGTGAAAAATCTCCGCACCACGAGGAGATTCAGGGAAAAGCAGAAGATAAATTGCTCGGGGTTTAGACTTTGATTCCTCAGCAAGTGAGCAGCTTAGGAGGACTTGAAATAAACACTGGTCAAACAACTCTGTGGATTATATCAAGTACCACTGGAGCAGAGGCAAGACTTGTTTTTCATTTTAACTGAGCTTTTTGGATGATGTGCTGCTTTTGTTTAGTGCAAGGGAAGTAGAGAAGTATCGCCCTCAGGAAGGCGTCAAGCAGTTTAAAGAGTTACTTTGCTTTAGTGAAGCATTTTTACTTTATGTCACGCACACCTCCGTATGAGCTGAATTACAGTCAACACTTCTTTCCCTGGGTGTCTGATTTAACATTATACACCGTTAATCTGAAAGTTATACCCTAAAAAGGCACTGATGCAGATAATATTGTAGTATTTTGTGACATCTCTGCATGTGGTTGCAGTGGGGGGCAGTGGTGGGGGGTTGTCATCGCAGCCAAGTTTTGATGCTGCCACATTTTTCCGACCCACCACACATCAGTGGAAATATAAAGCCCATACAACCACAATGTGTAAATTAATCACATCTGTTGTGTTCTTTTTTTTTCAGTTATAATGACATAGCTTGAGCCTATTTAGAGTATTATGTTTCATTGAGCCAATTACATATTCAGCAGTCTAAAATCAAGCAGTAGCTCATAATCAACTGCCGCATCACCATTTGGACCGAGGCGGCTGAGCTGGAACGGACTTGTGTGTTAATACTTCTGACTGGTGGAGCTGATTAACAGGCTCTTGACTCACAATCTCAAGTGTTGTGGAGACAATGAGACATGGACAATTGGCCTCAGATTAGATTTTAAGAACAGAAAGCAGAGATGGCATCTTTTGTATTTAAGACACTAAATTAAGCTTATTAATGATGTAACATGTACATATCACTGACAAATATAATCCTAAAATGCTGTATATACTGCATGTTGACATGTTTACAGGCACATACTGTACATATCCACCTACATCATATATAGAAAGCAGTCTGTTATATTAGTCATTCAATATTAATTCCAGTATATTTGCACTCTGCACTACTGTATTATCGTTTACAATTTACAGAAACAGCCTGACTTATAGACACTGATTAATGTTATTATTATTGTTTGTGATGTTGTTGTTAATAGTGTTATTATTATTGTGTTGATTTTATGAGTGTTGTTGGTATTATTATTATCAATGTGTTAGGTTTTTAACTGAAACTGTGCTAGAACAAGATAACAGTGCAGCAGTTCTTATACATTTTTTAGTTGTCTTTAGACACAAGAAGAGAAACAGTTTAAAGTGCTAACCTCTAATTGCTAATGTGACAAAACCAAGCCAGAAATCTTGGTGCAGTCACATTTTTCTTAATGTGTACATTAAGAAAATTACCAAAATCAGCCTACAATAACCTTAAAAATAAATCAAGAATTAAAGCACTTATGTCTCAGTAGGGTTCAGAAAAACATCACTCCTGTTCTCAGATCTTTACTGGCTTCCTGTATTTCAAAGACTTGATTTTAAAATATAACTGTGGGTTTATAAAGCACTGATTGGTGCAGCGTTCAGCTGTTATGAATCACATATGTGGAACAAAACTCACAGAAAACCTGAGATGTGCTCTTCTATTTTATTTTGTTTTATTATTTTTACAATCTTGTTGCGTTTTTATTTAAATATACGTTTATCTCCTGTTTTATTGCCTTATGTAAAGCACTTTGAATTACTGTGTTGTTAAAAGGTTCTCTAGAAATAAACTTGTCTGGCCTTAAAGTGCTATATATCAGTAGGCTGCCGTTTGGGCCGTTAACAGTTTTAATTAACAAATTGTTGAAAGACCCGGGTGACTAATTGAAGAGTCCAAAGTCCCCAATGGATGACAACTTCTTGCTAATGAAATTAACATTTTACTGATTATTTAACAGAGGACAATGCATCATTCGTGCTGTCCTCAACCACACAAGTATTTCATAGCAGGTTTTTTTGTCCAAATTGTTTGAGAAATATGTGTAAATTATATCTGCTTTAGGTCCAAGTCCCACTTTTTTTAAATTACAAACCATCACAACACATTTCACAGGAGCTATTTTTTATAAATCATGACAAGAGTGAATTTGTTTGTAATGAACGTCCTTGACCGTTTTCTTCCGCATAACCTTCTATTATCTTGAATAAATAAACCAGGATTTTTTTTCAGATATAAGTTTGATCAATCACAACTTTCTTTGATGCACATATTATTGAAAACATATACAGCATACACAGCATGTTAAATAGAAATATGAGGTTGAAGAAATGCATTTAGGCGGAGTTTATCCGGCTCTCGTTTTTTTTCATGTCATCAGTTAAACAAACAGAATGTATGCTAGCCTTTTATGTAATAAATGTAATAAAACACGATTGCTCACCAAAATTGTACTGCAGATAGAAATGTTAAATAAAAGACTATGGAAGAAGTTCTGCAAATGTATTTGACGACCCTTATAAAATCTCCTGCAACCCACCTGCGGGTCCTGATCCACTCTTTAGGAATGACTGCTCTAGAGTCTACAGAGCTGAGCCGAGCCTATACGTATATATTAATGACCGGCTACAGAGAGAAGCGATACCTGTAGCTATCATGGTGAGTGCTATTATTACACTGTCAGGGAAACTGCTGCTCGGCAGGAGCCCCAGTGAAACATTACAATGTAGAATAGACTCACTCGACCAAGGCTGACAATAGTGTTACCTGAATGATTTTTTAACAATTCTTCACACAAAAGCAATTATATAGAATTGGACAGGAGTGGATGAAGAGTACAAGACTGCTTGCAGAGCGCTTCAGTTTATACATCTGTAAGAAAAGACATTGCCCTTCTACTGTGGCAGCATTTACTAAATATATGGCTTCCAAACGTCTTCACAAAAAGGTTCACCAAACAGATGCACTCCACTATAGTTTACAATTGTTTATACTGTTGACTAATGATAATGAAACTGATGATCACAGCAGTCACTCCTATAATATCCCCTCACTATCCTATCTCAAAATTAAATAACAAGGAAATTAAACCAGTTTTCCTTATTTTGCGGCTTAACTCCCACACGCGTCCTCGGGGGTCTGCACACAGGTTTGATCAGTGATTGCAGGATGACATCCCCCGCTGAGTCTCCATTTTCCAGCTGCGCGCTTCGCCTGCTCAGTAACTGATTAGATTAAAAGGTGCGCTCTTTCACTATGAAACTTTCAGATACATGGGCTGACACCATTGGACAGATAAATATGGTTATTACCCATGAGGCTGTCAAAGATTTGCAAGTAAACAGTGTAGTAAAATACACCTACATTTTGAGCTAAGTGCTTTGCAAAGTTGTGTGTTTGTCAGACTGTTAATATATACAAAGTTTAGCAGTCAAACTATTGACTCTGTCTGGGATAATTATAAAAGCTTGCTCTGATCTGTATAATTGAATAAATAATGTTACGGCTGCCTACAACCTAGGTTCCCCTGTTGGTGCAATGAAGGTTGCATTTCATTGAATACAACAAGTGAATGAGACAAGCTGGACCGCAGCTGAAGTTTAAAAACAGGATGAGCTCAGTGACATGAGCAAACCCTCTGGTAAGAATCAAGAAATTGACGTAGAAATAATGAGCAGTCGTGCCACCATGAAAACAACACGCAACACAACCCAGTATGCCTTTCGCCAGCCTCGCCACATTCTCTCGGGCACACGTCCTGACATGACCTCAAATCAAGCCTTTCAGCTTTTGTCACCACACTTACACACTCGCACGAACTAGCGGTGGAACGTTATAGCTGTGACTTTCTGAGCCTGCGCCAGCCTGCTGATTAGGACAAGCCGGGTCAGGACTGAGCCTCAGACTATTACAACTACACTGATAGAATAATGACCTTTTCTACTGATGCTAATGCAAAAGAGTGTCACTGCTTCCTTTAGTGTTGTCCTGGATGTATCTCCTGGGTGTATCTAGAGAAGCACTAAATAACTAGAAACAGTAACAGTACACATATACAAACAATCACACTTCCACCCGGTTCACACATATTATACACATTTCTTTTATCTTCTTGCAATCCAATCTTAATGACTCCATTAACCGAGAGGCCATTAGTGGCATTCACTTTATGGCCATCCAAACTGCCCAGCCGGGAGCACATTATGGAAAGGGCATGTGTGTCCTAATGTCCATTTGTTGTCATCCTCCTCGCTCACACATTCAAACACACACACACACACTCACTCGCTCACTCACTCACTCACTCAATCTATCTCCCAAGGCCAGCTAGCCTTAAGCAAGCAGGAGTGGACTAACGATAAGCAAACAGGGCCATTTTTTGTGCTCCATTAGGCAATGAGGAGCAAAGGTTTAGTGCAGGCTGCAGTGCCTCGCACTGGTGGTCAAGCGGCGGAGGATTGAAGGCAGAGGAAACTGAAGTGCTGCTCAGTGTTAGAAGAGATCCCGTATCCCAAATTAGTCCTGCTCGCTTTGGAGCAGAGGCTATCTGAGACACTTCAGGGGTAAAGTACCACGCAAGAGGCAGCATGGGGCATGATAGCAGATGCCAGTCACAGAAAATTATGGATTCAGCGTTGATCACAGTCTAACAATTATCTTTTCCCGCGATAACACCATAAATATACACATACCTGTTGGAGAAACGTTCCCTGCTACATTACAGCTCAGTTAAAGAAATTACAGCTGCTGATCACCTTTAAAGAAAGAACAGCTGTTGCCACCAAAGAACTGCAAAATGATTAATGATGCAGACAAAGAGGAAATGTGTTTTTGCCTTAACAGTAAGTAGTGAATCATCAAGGAACGCTACTGTGAATTGGAAACAGCAAATACAAATCTGCACGATGCAATTAGAAAATCCAACCCTGAGGGATGATGGGACCACTGATCTGAAAGGACCTAACTGGTAACAAACAGGAGCGTTGAGAAGCTCTGAAACCCAACGTGAAAGATTACCCTGTGCATCTCTGCTAGGATTTAGATCAAGTCGAGTGAAATGTTTGTAGCATACTGCACCAACACACTATACTGCTGCTGTGAAAAGCACTTAAAAAGGGGAGACGAATGACAGGAACTCAGAACTGATCATTTGGCTCATCGTGTCCATATTGCCCTTTCTGTTTCTGCATGTCTGGACACACTGAGCAGAGTGCATGTGATTCAACATGGATGCTTTTTGACTGGAGCTGTACTGGTTCTGCTGAATGACTCATATGGTTACTTTGTGACTGTGGGGCTCAGCTGGGGAGGGTCTGGGGTCAAAGTTCACTTGATGTCACTGAAGCAAATACACTCCATGACATGGACATGAAAGCTCCACTAGATGACAAATGTGCTGCACAGGAACAGAAACTGAAATGAATGGTTGCCAACTTGCAGTGGTTTGGGGCTGTTTTAAGCTGCATGTTTGTGCCGTGTGTCATATTTCATTGATTTTGTTTTGTGCCCTCCGCTCCGGTTTGTTATTTGTGACTCTGGTACTATAACATCACATGCTAAATGCATCTTTTCTATTTCCTGCTCCCAGCTAATCTTAAGCTCTGCAGGCAAATGGTTGCTCCTGCTGAGAGGAGAGTGGAGATATTGTTTATTTCGTAGGAGGGGGTTTGAGACCAGCCCAACCCCGATGTTAGCTCGCTACTCCGGGAGCAGTGGGTTTCAGGCGGCTGTACTTTACTTCCGCTGAGCAGAACTGGACAGCGGTTTCTGCTGCCTGCTTGTTTTTCCGTTCTCCAGAGGGGTGTGAGACCATTTATCAGCTACCAGAAGAACACATATCGATGTGCAACACAGCCTGGGAATTCAGCTTTTATTACTCTTTAAACTGCAAGGTCAACTTGGCAGGAATCTGTGTCAAAGCTGTCAAGCGTGGAAACATGAAACAAATAGCCCACGCAGAGGATGAGGTGTAAAACATCAAGATAAGGGGCAGACGTCTCACTGTGAGAGCCTTTGGTTTATGTTTACACATCCAGAATCAGGTAATAAACTGAAAGGTTCCTCTGTTGTTGTTTTTTTGTCCCTTTTGTAACTGACATTAACAACGGGAGGAATATGAGGCGAGTCAAAATTGATGTCACATTAATGAACATAATGACAACATACGTCAATTTAAGGAGAAACATTATTTTTGCCTCAGCGCCACTTTGTTTATGGCCACTTGTCATATTCAAAGTCACGCTATGTCTTTCCACTTTCCCTCAGTGGCAGGGGAGAATACTTGTTGTGAAGCATTGGCCCTTGTGACAGTGTAATGTAGTCAGTAGAGTCATGCCTTTGATGCCATCATATGCCCGTCCTCCTCTCTTCTCTGGGTTTTCTGACAGTGACAAAGGGGATCGGCAGCAGTGTGTTATCGGCGTGCAGCTGCAGTAATCGTATTATTTAGTAATCTTAATTCTGAGAGGCTGACCAACAGTGTGAACAAAGCAGGGTCTTGCTAAGCCCATCAGAGTGCTCCCATGGAGCAGAGGTCTTTTCCTGCTCCGCGGCCCCTCTAGACCCACACCCTCCCTTCTCCCTCTGTTTCTCACCCTCCCTCCTCTATGTGTCCTCCTCTCTGTTGCTTTCTGTCTCGCCCTCTCCTCTCTCTCATCCCCCTTCTGTTCTCGCTCTCCAATCTCCAGCATGTTTCTCATTCTCCCGCTCTCCTGCTTTTTTCCTTCATTTTTTTTTCTCCACCCTCACAATCTTTCTGTCTCTGTAACGCTCTGAGCTGGGAGTTTGTGTAATGGCGTTATTCACAGTTCATTGGTCTGTTTGAAGGGATATCTTGATTGAGCGTCTCCCGGTGCAGGGCCTGGTGACTATGGGAGTGTATAAAGATGTGGAGGTGTCCACGGAGATAGATGGGCTTAGTAATATGCAGGACATTGCAGAGGCTGGGTTTCAGTATACGGTTTCATCCAAGGCAACACAAAAGGAGATAAAAGGAGGCTGAAATTATATGCAGCCGGGATGTAATGCTCAGGGCATTAGATGTGAAATGGAGGCAACAAAGACCTAGTCAGGAAATCACAGTCATTCCCATTAGCTGGTTCACCCTCAGTTGTAGCCCCTTTCCATCTCACCCTAATGAATGCGAGTACACTGACACAGAACCCAAAACTGCTCTGAAAAGCAAAAATACTCACCACTAATTAGTTCAAATTAACCTCAGGACCAATATGTAGGCATGCACACACACACACACACACACACACACACACACACACACACACACACACACACACACACACACACACACACACACACACACACACACACACACACATAGATCCACACATACAGGGAAAGGCCCCTCCTTCTCTTTCTGACACCCTTCTGATGCTGTTGTAAGCTTGGCTGTAAGATCAAAATATATTTCTTTGGCCCACACACACACACACACACACACACACACATGCTCAAATTGCCTGGAGCATAGGAAGCACAGGAAAGCAAATCCGCTGTGAAGACACCATAAAACCAACCCTGCAGAAAGACGGACCGTGTCCGTGTTTCTGCATACATGAGCAAAATACACGCTAATGACATGCAGGGTACATCTGAACACACACACATAAAAAGAGAGAGAGTCCTACTTACAGAATGAATCAGACGGTATCAGAAGCGCTGTGCCATATTATCGCTGTAGTAGTGAGTCAACACAGGCATGGAGATCTGAGACCGGGGGGTGGGAGGGGGCACCGTGGGGGAGTCCGAGGGGTTCACACTGTGTCATTGGGGGGGTGAGGACACAGAGAGGGAACCTGGAGGAGTCCAGTGTTTATACTTGGATGGAGAAAATAATCCCTTTAGAGCAAGGCAAGAAAAATCAACAATTGATGAAAGGAGTGGTTCAATTCTGTGCACAAAGAAGACGAGGGATTGATTTGTCCACAGTTTTTCCTTTCCCGATCGCTAACTTTAAGAAAAAATGTGAAAAATACAACAACAGCCCATCGCCGAAGAGGGGTGAAATTAGTCACTTAAAATGGGGCCCCACCTTTCCTTTTATGCTGTCTGTGTTTTGCTTTCTTCTGTCTGCCCACCTCTTGTTATTATCTGGATTGCAGAGGGCCTATGAGCACAGGAACCACGGCATCAGAAAACCAATCACCTCGCCAGACGACCAGAGAACATAAAGGAGTAAATGACAAGCAGATGAAGGGGAGGATTTCCAACACCTGCTCTCTGCCTCTCTCTCTGCCTCTCTCTCTCTCTGCCTCTCTCTCTCTCTCTCTCTCTCTCTCTCTCTCTCTCTCTCTCTCTCTCTCTCTCTCCAACCTGTATTTCCTTTCTCGTAACAGCGCCCTCACTTTTTAGTGCATGGGCTTGCCAAAGTACTGACTGAGGTGGATGCAGATGAGGTGAGATTCTCCAGAAGCTACGAGCACAGGGATGTTCCCCTTCTTTCTTTCTGTCTCTGCTTTCTTTCCTTCACTCTGTCTCTTCCTCGCACACTGCATAGAATGACAATGAATTGCAAGCTGTCCACTGTGTCGGCACTGGGTGTCTGCCTGGCTCTCTGCCTGACACTTGGAAAAGGCTGTGTACCCGTCTTCCTGTCTGTCTGTCTTCCTGTCTGTCTGTCTTCCTGTCTGTCTTACCAGCCTCAGAGCTTGTCTGTCAGTATAGCTGTCTGTCGTCCTGCCAAACACTAAGATACAGACCAGGCTAGTGGTGCAGGGGGGGCATAACCCGACTCTTCTGCTCAAGTGCCCCCCCTGGTGTAAATCCTGACCCTGCCCATCGCGCTAACTAGCCTCCAACACGGCCCAGAAAGAGACTCTGAGTCTCTGAGTCTTCTTTTTTCTCCTTCTACCTGTTTCCTTCTATGTCCTGCCTCTTTTCCCCCTTCTCCTCTCCTCAGTCTCCTTGCTCGTTATCTATTCTGGACGGTCTGTCCCTCCTCTCGCTCTGTCACAGAGGAAGGATGAAGAAGAATGGTGCTGCTTCATAATGTATTTCACTGCAATGTGTGAAAAAAATTGGGAAAAATAAAAAATTCGGAAAGTGCAGGATAAAAGGGAGGGTTTCTTTTGAAATTGTTCTTTGAAAAAAAAAAAGAGAGAAAGAAATCCCTCCTCCCCCACAACAAATCAGAATAGAGACCCTCTCGAGGGGGGATTTTCAATTACTCGCTTTTGCCCACAAGCCAATCTGTAAAAGTGGCCCAGCTCTGAGGGGTGCGCGAAAATGTCGTAATCTTGAGAGGATATCCGGGCGATAAATCCAGATCTGTCTGAAAACTTCATACCTTTGCTCATGCATCACTGCAGCCTATTTCATTTCAGATGAAGTCCAATGATGAAGCTCACTCGTATGCTCAACAGGTTGATTGGTTTGTTGTAGGTCAACTCCTCCGAGGCCCGTCACCCGCTGCGTTCCTCTACTTCCTGTAGACAGCTTCTGGTTTCTCAGTCTAGCTTGACCAGCCTCAACCCTGCAGGTTCAGTCCTCGCTGGGATGGTTCGAGCTGATGGCTGGAGATGGTGGAGGCGGTTAGGTGTGGAAAGCTAGTCGCTGGAGGGTGTATGTTGGTTTCCATGCTGCCCATTTGGTGTCCATCCCTGCAAGGCTTCAGATCTGGAAGGAGAGGCAAAGTAGATGGGTGAGAGAGGGAGAGTGCATGAAAGGTTAGTATGGTGACATTTGTGTCACTCTGCCTTATCACGTACGTCATTCTCCTCCTCGTCACACTCCACCCTGCCTGTCGTCCTGCTGTCTATTCCGTCCTTGTCACTCTTCCTCCGACTTTGCTGCTTGTTTGCTCCTTCCTCCTCTCCACTCACTCTATGATTTGATCCTTTTACTCTCTCCCAAACAAGCCCCATCTTCAAAACACTCTCCTCTGTCAGGTCTCTTTTCTTTCCCCTATATCCAATCATATATCTACACCTCGCCTGCTTTCATTACATCATTTCTCCGGTGTTATTCTATAATTCCAGTATGGCTATCCATCACACTCCACAGTATCCAAGATGCATGTGATGTGATGAAGGGCCGGGGAGGGGCCTCTGACTGGTAAATGTGCCTGAGGCAGTCCAGGCTCAAAGTATCGGTGCAGGTACAAGAAGTCACACTTGATGGGTGCAGACAGCCTGGCAGAGGCTGTCATTTTAATTTGAAATTCAAACTAGCATACGAACTTGGGAAAACATAAAATATTTGATCTGTTCGGATGTATTAGAATTTGAAATACTGCGGCTCAGAAGTGCAATAGGATGTGCGTTGTAATCCGGTGGGGTCGTTCCTAAAACAAACTGTCCCTCTGATCCGCTGCATGCCCTGCTGCCCTCCGTGAACTGTCTTTGCTCTCTGTGCTGAAGTAAAAAGGAAATGAGCGACATGAGAGCAGTGCTGAATGGATAATCATGACACCATCTCAAAGGTAATTGGAGGAAGCATTTTGGATTCAACACCATAGATGGAGAAATGGTGAAAAAAAGGGATGTGGGTGTTTGCAAACTTTGTTCAACGCCAGCTTGTCACTGAAGGGAGGACGAATGAATGAAACTGTTAATTCTACGGTGTATGTTATGACCAACAAATTACATGTCAGTTAGAATTTGTGCAACCTGAAAATGTGACAGCCCTTGTATAGACTGGCATCACTTTGTCTCTTAAACTAATAGGAAGGTGGTAATAGTCAGCTGATGTTTCTGTATTGGACACGATACAGGCATCATGGTTTGATGCTGTGAACAGAGTCGGATTTGTTCGGGGTAAAACTGTGCTTTTGAGTTTTACTTTTCATACTATTTCTTTTAGGTTTCAGAGCAAATGCAAATATTATAATCTATCATATTCGTCATCGAGTAGCACTGAATTGTTCGAGAAATGTTATTCTACATACTGTATAAATAAACAGAAAGAAAAGGATGGAAAGATGGAAAATGCCCTCATTAAGAAAAGGTGCAAGTGTTCAATGTTTTTGCACAAACAGATATAAGATTCGGAAATAACACAGACTAAGATTTTCAGACAGCATTTGAGACCTATGTCATAATGTTGGAATTTGATTGCGCTCACTTGCATTTAAGGTATGCAAATATAGATTAGTGCCTTTTTTTGAGTCTGACCAGATTTAGTTTACACTTTGATGAATTGTTCATCTCCATGACGCACATTGTCACATTTGTGTACCTTTACATTGTGCCAAAACATACTAAGCTTTTCATCCCTCTCCATCCCTTCAGACTAACAATGCTCCAGGGAGACAGGTATGCAGACAGAAACGACAGATGGCAACACTAATGTTGGCCTGAGCTTAGACTGACTGTCGAGTTTCTTCTTTTTTTCCTTTCCTCATAATTGTACCGCCTTTTGTTAAATAAAGATTGCCTACATCTGAAAATAGCAGCAGGATAACAAATCCTAACAGGTAGTCTCGCTTCTGTTACCATGCAACAGTTTGCACCTGTTGCATAAAAGTATAGGTTTTAAAATCTAATCAAAAAGCTCACAGCTAAATACCTTCTTAATTCAAAACAGCACAGAGAAAGCATACGAGGCTTTAAACGTAAAGCAATGTATTGACATAATGGACTCTTTTAACAGAACAAAACAAAATCATTAAACAGGTTTAGTGACGTCTTCCTTTTTTCCAGTCTAGTGAGATGATGGTCAATTTAAAATGAAAAATGTGAGGCCATTCAGTGTATCAGCTCTAATCAATAATGCTGTGTAGATAGACGTGACCCTCCTGTGGCACCCACATCCTCCAAGGACCGTTTACCATGAGACCATGTGTGTGTGCGTGTGTTCGCACACTGGTAAGTAGGGCTCAGTGTCTGTGTGTGTGTGTGTGGCACACGTGTGAAAAGATGTGTGTGGGTGTGAATTGGTGTGCAGAAGGTAGATCAGCAAGGAGTGCAAAGAGGAAGGTGCGTGTCAAGCGAGAGACAGCGTGCTTCTGTGTGTGTGTGTGTGTGTGTGTGTGTGTGTGTGTGTGTGTGTGTGTGTGTGTGTGCGCGGGCATGTACATGACACAGCTGTCATGCCTGCAGCAATTAATCACATTGATCCACTTCATAACCTTTTGTTCTACAGATCCCACACACTGAGGCTGAACACACACACCTCTGCCCTCTCTGCATTGTGGCACAGACGCACACACATGAAACACTATCAAAATGATTGACACAGACGCAGAAATAGCAATCCTTTCACTCACAAATGCAAACACAGCCTCTGCATTCATTTCCTGTGTCAGGAAAGAGACTCAAACGTCTTTGGTGTGTCTGAATTCAAACAGAATGTGGAGAGGAGCTTGAGGAGACCGAGAGAGGGTTGGAGGCGAGGAGGGGGGGGGAGGGGAGACACAGCCAAAGAAGGGAGGAGGGAGGGCAGCGGAGAGGGAACGGGGGGAGAGAAGCAACAAATTGAAGTGAGCCATTCAGATTTCTTCCAATTTCATCAAACTGGAGAGGCCTGTTTGATGGGACACAGGTGGGGGAGTGGTAGGGTGAGTGGGTGAGAAACACGAGGGATCAGTGGTGAAAATGCTCTGAACAGAACTGCACACTGAAGACGAGGAAGCAGACAGAGAGCTACAAGAAACAAGAAAATGATAGGTCATAGAGAATGGAAAGACAAAAAAAAAAAAAGGACACTCACTCATTTCAGCGGGCTCTCAACAGGCGAGCACAATCCCCGCTCTGTGATCCCATCCTGGGGAAAGGCGCAGCGAGATCCTGGAGCGCCGTCCGCTGAATACCAATGGGGCTGCTAATATCAGCTCACACTCGCACACACCAGCACTGTGGATGAAAAGGCACAAACACACAGAGTCAAGTCTGGGGTAGTTGTTTAAATCAGAGGGATCAGAGGAAGAAAAAAAAGCTGTTCAGTGATGCAAACGGCATATCACAATAGAAGAGACATTGCAGCACAACTGCATTTGCATTCCTTTCTTCCTCTCTTATTTTATCTTTCTTCATAAAAAAAATCAGTGCACAAGCTACACATACACACATACACACGTGCACACACGGATATGTGCACCCTGTACAGATACTTACTGAGCATATATTCAATTCCAGTGAGTCCCAAAGTCGACTCTATTCTTGCTCACAGCTCCACAAGCTTCCGAGGGTGTTAAGAGAGAAATGAGTTGTCCGCTATTTTTCCATTCCCTCCTCGAGGGTTCCTCACAGCAGTATCTGATGCAAAGATCAAAGGATGTGAAGGCAGACTCTTCGTCCTCCCTTATTGTCTCCTCGTATGCAGTGTACATCCAGTTTTCCTGTATCCATTTGTTGATTCAGGTCCAATCCGTCCGCCTGCCCGAGGAATTCGCTGTGACTCCGCGACTCGCGACGGCCAACTGCATTCACTTAGTCACCCTCCCTTCTGCCGCTCTCCTCTCGCTCTCTCCTCTTGCTCAATAGTATGCCCGTACCCCCTTGGCTTTCTCCAATCTAATCAGCGCGCTCTCTCTCTCTCTCTCTCTCTCTCTCTCTCTCTCTCTGCACCCTCCCACTCTCTCACCTCCCTCCTCCTCCTCCTCCTTCTTCCCAGCACCCACTTCTCTACTCTCTCTCTCCTAGGTATTTTTTCTTAAAGATGAATATCACCCCCCCTTCCCCAGCCTCTCTCTTCCCTCTGTCAGTCTCTGCGATAAGCATTTGAAAAAAGGCAAAAGGCAAAAAACTGGCCATGAAGGAAACACACACACACACACACACACACACACACACATGCACGCCAACAGAGAGTAATCATGGGGATGTGTTACACCCCTAGCCAGGGTAAACTACCCTGACAGAGTTTGACATGGCTACATGCTCAGGGTGACAAACACTATCACACCACCACGCCGCTGGCCTCATACCCCATGAGACACATCACGCACTGACACACACACATTCATATCTACACACACAGCATAATCAGATGTAACCACACAATTGGGCTCACATACTGGGGCACATATTGGCATAATGTCACTGATATGCACAAACACACGCGGGGAAAGTCGAGGGAAACACACACACACACATGAATCCTATCAGAGCATGAGGTTAGATCAAACATGTATGCAGATGTACACAGTGGTCCTAAGTAACTCTATATTTACCGAAGTACGATACAATTCTGCAGTATTCAGCAGTATTAGCTACATTTACCTACATAAGTAGTTCCATTTTATGCTAATAAATACTGTATTTCAGAGGGAAAATGTTGTCTTTACTTTACAACCTATATTTGACAGTAATAGTAATTAAGATGTTGTTTTCTATTTGGTTTGTTTTGGGCATATTATGTCTGTATTGGACAGCTGTAAGTAAAGTTTAACTAATGATCTCAACCTAAATTGCTGTTTACACGTTTACACTTTTATAATAGTAATGCAATACTCTGGAAAGACCCGATGTACTCACTATGAGGACATAGTGAGTACATCTTACATAGTTGTACTTCTACTTCTACTTGAATATTCTATTTGAATACTTCTTCTACCACTGGGCAAACACAAAATAAATGTACGCTCACACATTGTTGAAAATCCTTTCTCCTCTCACCAGAGCCCCCTGACACTTCATGTGGCTTGTGGGACTCCCTTGAATTGAGCCGACATCCTCCTCACTATTTATAATGTTCACTCATATAAGGCACGACTCCACAACAGCATGAGCCCACCGCAAGCAGACAGCAGTCTCCAGAGAAGCCACTCACACTATATGATGTCACTGCCTAACTCCCATATCCCGCTTCTGTCTCATCCCTCCTAACGAGACCGGGACGTTGGCCTTATCATGCCTTTGTTCCTCTCCTGTACCCTAGTCGGTCCATGTAGCCTTTTCCATAGATCGTTTTCTTAACCTTGCAGCTCCAATGCTCGCTTAGCAATTCATGTCCTCCAATATTAAACTCACCACAGTGTGTTGAATCATTGATTTTGTCACTGGTGGCTGTTTAATTGCTAGTGACAACACTGTGTTGGCCTACAGGGATATTTGTAAGTTAAGATGTTAAAAGAGATGTTCAGTTACAAGATTACGGTTAGATCTTAAATGAACTAAATGACAACTAAATCTGTCATGTGTCCATTACTAATTAATCCACATTGCTCCAGTCCAACCAAAAATAAACAGTGACGTGATGTAAAGTTAGGGCCTATGTGTGTCTCCCATATTGACTAATACCCTCTGATTTGAGCCTTTGGATACATCAACTCTGGTTCGTCCACTAAGCTGTCCCCTAATCAAACAGGGAAGCAAATATCGTATGTGACAATGTTGAGCTGTCTCCTCCGCTCTGGTCTCAAACAGCCCCCCCCCACCCAATGCTTCATCGTGTTTTCACCTATTCACTTTGCATCTCATAAAATAATGCGCATCTCAAGATGTCTTTGTCTCGTGGGCGGACAATGCTGGAACACCTATTACTCACTCATCTCGGGCCTATTAGACTGCAGCCATGTCACGCCAGAGGTTCCCTTAGGCCAGAGCTTCTCCTTTTTTTCAGTGCGTGTGTTTGTTTGTGTGGACATTTGGATATGACTGATTCTGCATCTGTCCAACCTTGCAAATTTAAAATTATTTATTTGGCTCTTTGCACAGGCCAGTGTGTGTGTGTGTGTGTGTGTGTGTGTGTGTGTGTGTGTGTGTGTGTGTGTGTGTGTGTTGCCTGCACAGCTTACCCCTGGCTGTGACCCACAGCTGCAGTTTTTAGGAAGTCAGGAGGAGTCTCTATGTGCTGTCTCTCCCATTCCATCACACACACTGACACACGCCCCGCAGTCCCCGTGTGTGTTGTCTAATTTACCCCTCTCTTGGTTTTCAGCACGACGAGGTGACACTGAAACTGCTCTGTGAAATTGACTGCCCGTGTATTATACCTCAGACTTTTTTATGTTTAAACTATATAGTGGTAAAAACATGCAGAAACAATTTAGGAAATACAACTTAACGTTACTTGAGATTTAGGCCTCACTGCATCCACTGAAAGTCTGCTGTCACTCCATGTTTTAGTCACCCTCCTTTCTAAATATGCATTTAACAGCTGTCTCTCTCTCATCTCCATCCCACACCACTTTGCTCTTGACAAATTGATGTGGAGCGCTTTTACATAACAACTACGTATCACGCACACATACACTCCAAACACCATCCACAGCACAAATGTAAACCTTACTCAACCATTACACTCCGCTGCAGGTGTTAAGAACCCAGTGTTTACGATTGTGTTTACTTTTCTCTTTAACGCAAATGTGGCTCCCGTGTTAACTATTGCTTGGAAAGCATGTAAAAAAGGGGAGGACAGAGGGAGGGGGGAGAATTGACATTCTGCCCGAGCACTGCGCTCTGCTCGTGGAATAATGATTAGCTCCTCAGTATTCTAGTCACAAATACTTCACTATCAATGAGAGAGAGAGAGAGGAAGGAAGAAAACATGAGGGAGGGGACAGAGAGGGAGGAGACAAGCAGCGGGGGGTGGGGAAAGTGAAGGGGAGAGAGGAGAGAGAAGAGAAGCACACAGGGAGATACAAGGTGAGCAAGGGAGCAGGGAAGGAAAAAAGTCAGGAGTAGTGCAGGACAGAACCGACGAGTATATAGTATGACATAAGCAGTGGACGTAGGTGCTAGTATGCTGCAGCATGCTCACACACACACACACACACACACACACACACACACACACACACACACACACACACGCACACACACGCACACATGCAGGCTCGCTGTGTGTGTTAAATGTGCACATTAAAACAAATGCAACAGTCAACAGAATTTTGCAAGCTAAAATTGAAGCTAGTGCAGGCAGTGTACGCACACAAACACTCTTTTGCACCCTTGCAATGCCACGACACACACCACAGAAAAAGAGAGAGATAGGGGAGAGAGAGAGAGAGAGAGAGAGAGAGAGAGAAATATACCACTACACGCGTGTAGACTACTTTGTCAAAGTCACAGCAGGTACAGCCACCTCAGCAGAGAGAGAGACAGAGGCTATGACGCAGGGGGGAGAGCGGGAGAGACAGAAAGACAGAACAGGGGAGTGATGATGAAAAAGGAGAAAAAGAAAATAAGAGAGGACAGAGAATGGAGAGTAAGCATGTACAAGCAATACATATGTAATCACAAAGCATAGTGAATGATAAATGTAAACCATTACTTAAATAGGTCAATCATACATTAATAACTATGATATGTTAATAGAGTCGGGAATTCAGCTGTAGCTGACTGAGTAGGTTTGCATAAGTCTGCTCACTTAGGCAAATACAAAGAACGACATCATGTTTTTGCACGCCCCCTAACTCAGACTTTATTTTTTAAGATGGATTATCATAAAGAAGTGAAATGTTTTTTAATTAAGATGGAAAGTCTTGAGATGCCGTATTATAATTTACTAATGTCACTTGCAGAGCAGAACAAATGCTATCAATCACTGTAATAGATAACATTAATATTAAATGGCATAAACAATAGATGGATCAAATGTTGATGGTTTGATTTTAGGCAGCCAAAACAGTCTTAAATGTCTAGTAGTTCAGTCTACTAAAGTGCATCTACAACTTCATGATGTTGCACAAGGGATTGTATCTGTCTCTGGGCTGCATGTGTAAAAGAGAAAACAATAGTATAGTAGAGCCGCTTAGGTTATTTAGATGCATGATTTTGACTAACATATATAATACACCCGAAGCAGAAGTCATCGTTGTCATTTGAGATTCTGAATGTACATCTTTGGTCGTGTATAACCTAATTAAAACCTGTTTGTCTCTCATATTAAAACAGTATTATTTCTCTTGCAGGGACATATTGTCTAGCACTGCACACACAGTGCATTGACCTTAACGTGATTTATGATATTTTCCTTCTCCTTTAGCATTACCGCTATATGTGATTTTCACTGGTAACATTTTTGACCTTTAATGGATGATAGTTTTGCTGCGATATGTATATTGCATCCCTCAGAAATACAGTATATTGCAGCGTTACTTTAGTTCTTTGTTTCAGGGCTGGATGAAATCAGTTGCATCTCTACCAGGCCTGACTGAGATGTGATTTGCAGGAAACGCTAAGGGCAAAAATCAATCCATTGAGAATGATCTCACATGGAGACAGTATAACACACATGTCCCGTTAAAGACAACACAGCAACACTGCAATAAAGAAAACAGCAAATCACATTTCAAATCATGTTACCTTGGAAACAAAGAAGGGACTTGCATCTCCAATTTGCCAAGATGTCAATAAAAATGACATCATTAAAACATGACTTCAATACTGCAGGGACTTCAGGGTGTCCAGGGTTGTTAGTGGGTTTACGGAGACTGTGCAGAATTTTACTGTCGGTCTATATTTCTTATTTTCAATGATTTACTGTGACATACCTCCTAATCTTGCACTAACATTTGTAGCGTATCCTTTAGACAGATTCATTTAATATATATTACTGTGTAGACCGTGTACTAGAGGCCAATATTTTGGACTGAAATATGTATATTTTACAGGAAGTCAAGAGTACTGATAATGCAGTAGTATTTACTCATTTGTTAGTTGTACCAAAAAATTACTTTTAGTACAAGAGTTTATACCAGGGATTTCCAAACAGGGGTACTTGCACCGCAAGGGGTACTTCTGTAGTTGCTATCGGGTATGTGGAAAGTATGAGGAGTAGCAAGCTCAAATATACGATGAAATAGCAACATTGCAAAAGGTATGGTGGAAATTTACAGTGGTTTAAGAAGTAGGTTAGTCAGATGTTTAACTTGAAAGGAAGAGTAGCAACACTAGAGTATTGAAACACTCACACACAAAAAACATCCTGCAAAACATCCTGCATTGGAAATATTATATTATATAAGTACGCAGGTATACCATTATGATAGACTTAAAGTACTAATAATAAAAGTACTCACTATACAGAATTACCCATTTCTGAATAGTATAATTGATCATAAATGTGTACATGTACAGACTAAAATCAAGTAACTTAAATTAAAGTGATGTATCACACTATAACTTGATTTTAGTCTTTTTATTCATAATCTAAATCTGCAAAGTAACAAGTAACTAGACTTGAAAATCAATGCAGTAAAAAGTACAATAACATCCTCGAAAGTGAAGTAGAAGTAAAGTAACGTTACCTCAAATGTGTTCTTTCCTACAGTAACATGTATGCTAGCTAGTTAGCTACATTCCACCCATGGAAATAGCCTAACGCTAGCTTAAAGTAATGGATTGTTACAGTTGAGTTAGCTCAAAGTAGCGGATACATGGCTTAAAATGCTAAAAGTAGAGGATACATGGTTTAAAATGCTAAAAGTAGACGATAAAAGGTTTAAAATGCTAAAAGTAGAGGATAAATGATTTAAAACACTAAAGGTAGAGGACAAATGGTTTACATTTTTATTTTAAACCATTTATCCTCTACCTTTTTAAAGTTTAAAACACTAAAAGTAGAGGATAAATGGTTTAAAATGCTAAAAGTAGACGATAAAAGGTTTAAAATGCTAAAAGTAGAGGATACATGGTTTAAATAAAACAATAAAAGTAGCCCGCTACTTGACCAATAGTTAAAATATACCTGACGTTAGCTAAAAGCTCATGGATAAACAGTTGAAACGTCTATTGCATTTAACATAAAGGGTCACATACTGTAGACCACAGAAAAACATGTTATATGTTATACGCCACACAAAGCCATTTTTAACATTTTACACTACTGACGTCACTACTACTTTTACCTGGAGGTGCAACCGAGCTCCTGGTGTCCTCCACCTGCACGGGACACCGTGATGTCAGCCAGTTTACTGCTGTGCTGAATATGCACATTTCTCTCCTGAGGGTCACTTGGGTATTTTTAGTGTTTATGATATAAAAAGAGGTGAGAATCAAAAGGGATGCCCAGGGTGAGGGCAGCTACTGCGCGTGCGCTTGTTTCTCATATTTTCCTGCGTAACAAGGACATTCCTAACTCTGATGGTTATTTTAGGCCCATGAATCTGCATAATCGTCCATTACATTTGGTTGTATTAAAAGATTTAAAAAAAGAAACTCTTTTCACTGCCTGCTTCTTCCGCCTATAAATGCCATGAATAATTTAAATTCACAATTGTAGAAACCGTCGCACATGCAAGCATACATAGTGGTCTGTATTCATATCCGCTTTGTTCATGCATGATTATAAATCCGTTAGTACCATTGTGTATTTTCATCAGTGAGGTGAAAAATAGAGTTTACTTAAAGCACTTGGCAAGTCAGTTCTCAGCGACATTAAACATATCTCCAGCTAACTGACGGTAATTGTCTTTCTTTTATCAAAAGGTGTCATTGAAAGTATTTTTTTAAATAACTGCTGCCAAGGTCGGTACTATAATAGATACCCTTGCCGTTTCCTGACTACTGTTACTTTACTTGTGGAAGCTGTGATCACATTGCAATTACTGAATGTGGACTAAAGAGCACAATGTGAGTGAACACAGTCAGAAAACACACTTCTGTAGAGCAAAGAGACCATTATACTGCTTCCCTTGAGCATACAAGTCTCATGATTTCACCTCGAGCATCAACAATTTCATTACACATCTGCGTGTTTGTTGAGTGTGTTTATGTTTATGTTTGGCAGCATGTATGATAAACGGGACTCCACCAGAATATCAGCGCTCAAGATCTTCTAGGAGAAAAAAAAAAAGCATGTATTTATCGACTGGTTGCCTGTTGACTCTCAGAAAAACATTGAAGAGCAGCGAGATTCTTGGCACCGGCTTCTTTTTGTTCAGGAGGAGTCCTCTATTTCCTGATATGCTTCTCACACTCTGCAGGCATGCTGCTATTTCCCCATTTCAGTACCCTGCGAAATCATCAGCATTTCTCCCTCCATGACATGAAAACAAACTAAGACAGATTGCCTCTGTGTGTGTGTGGTTTCAAACCCCCCCTGTCAGCAATCACTGGGTGGGAGACAGCCATAAACTGTGCTTCAGAAGCCTATAATGGGCTAGTGCAGCGCTGGCAAAACGTATATCATATTATGCCCCTTCCCATTTAGACACAAATAGGACCATTATTTTTGATAACTCTACAGCAAGTGTTGGATAATTTCATTGTTCCACTTGCCACTGCATAATGCTGTACTTCAGCTAAATCATCATAGATCTTGCCTTATCCTTGTATTTAATTACAGCATAAAACCAATCAATTACATAGTTATATAAATATTGGGTTGAGCCGTACACACGTTTCTACTTCATTATGGTGTTCACTAGCATTAGTGTGCATGTGAAAAGCTGTACGTGCTCACCTGTCTGTATATTTCTCAGTAGATGACCTCATACCGTTTGTCAAAAGGCAAACGTGTCCATTTACAGCCAGACCTATAAAAACAGACCCAGCTGACAGGATGGGGGGTAAAACCCTCGCATCATGCACCTTATGAATTGATGGACGCTCACAAGTGTGAAAGCTGAAGCGTTTTATTATAAAGAAAACAGAAGACATTTCAGGGGCCACCACTTGTCTTCCCCTAATAAATAGGGGTTGTAAATACACATCTGTGTGTGTGTGTGTGTGTGTGTGTGTGTGTGTGTGTGTGTGTGTGTGTGTATATATATATATATATATATAAATAAATAAATTGAGGACCAATTTAACAATCTGCTTTTTAATCAGTTTGGTACATTCTGTCCCCCGAGCATTTTATACGTGTATGAACCTTTCATTCATTGAATAAGCTTATTACATTTTAAGCTCAAGAAAAGTTGTATAACTGTACTATACATACTACTATACAGGAGTAGAAACCATGTTGAAACTTGCGTAGAAACCTATCAAACTATATATATATATATATATATATATATAAAAAAAGGTAATAACTCAATATGCTTCAAATATCAACCTTTTGACTCCAACTGTCTTTATTCTCAACTAGTGGCTCAGTTGTTCTCTACCGTGTGGCCATTTCCACAATAGTTTGTAATCCTCCATTTATACGGTCTCCTCCACAATGAACTCAATGCCATGTGGCGACTGGTTCGTCTCCACCATGGTGATTTCATTTCCATCCATGGTGATCGTGGGAACATTGATACCCTGAGCTCCCAGAACAGAGGAGGGCAGGATGACGACCTGCGAGTTGCCGTCTATGCCGGTGAACTGATCGGACGGGATCATGACCGCCTCGGTGCCTTCGCCCCCCTGCAGTACATAGATGGTCTGCACTGAGCCAGGCCCGAGCTCCCCTGTGGAGGCCAGAGAAGACAGCACCTTTGCCCCCTCCAGCACCTTCTGGACATGCGCGGCCTCGGCGTCCTGCGCCGCCTGCTCAGCGTTCTCCTCAGGCAGGTCTCCGTGCAGCCGGATGTGTTTATCCAGGTTGGAGCGAGAGCGGAAGGCTGCGGGGCAATGGCCGCAGGGGTAGGGCTTCTCCCCGCTGTGGGTGCGGGCATGCTCGGTGAGCCGGGCGGCCACGCTGAAGCTCTTGCCGCAGATCCAGCAGCAGAAAGGGCGCAGGCCGCTGTGGATGCGCTCGTGGTCCTGCAGATGGGGCAGTTGGCGGAAGCGCTTGCCACATGTGTCGCACTGGTGGAGGGAGGAAGAAGGGGTTATTGGGGACAGTGGAAAAGTACATAAAACATAGAAAGGTAAGGAGGTGTCAAGAAAGTACAGTTCTGTTCACAATCAAATATGTACCGTACCTATGTGTGTGTACAGAATGCTGATATGATATATAAAAAACGACCAGTAGTCAAGGTGCAAGCTGCCAATTGAATGATGATTTAAGCGACTTTGTTGGGTTCATATATTTGTAAATGTGACTCTGAAAGAGTCAGTGCCTCACCAGCAACGAACCTCACCGCACGTCACTGCTGCTTTGTACCACCTGAGCGCAGACAATGAACTTCAACCAGACACTTGATTAAACCTGAGGCACTACACAAGAACGACTTTGTTGTGCTTGGCTTTGATTCCCACTGGGGACACTCAGATTGAATCTGTAACCCCTGTTGTCAGTTTTGCAGTGTCAGTATTTATTGTGAGATATACTCTAATGAATATACCTTTCCACTTGGTTTGCTCTTTATATACTTGGTAAATAAATACAGCTATTCCTTCAGGAGCACACAGAATATTTCATTTTAATTTAAATTCATCCCATAACGGTGTGCTTGAGGACCAGTGCTCCTTGAACCCATGTCCATAGCATGCCTGATAGATATCGCTCAAAGCAAAGCCACAAAAGTTAAATCAATTTCTAGAGTCTGATGTGCTGTGATGGGCTTGGGTGGGTCTATAGTTGATGTCTGCCTCGTCACCAGAGCAACAGACAGAGAGAGGGAGAGAGGCTCAGAATAGTAACAGACACAGGGGGGCTGACAGGCCCTAACTCAGCCCCGTCATTAATCACAGGTACACAGGGAGAGAGGAAACACCCGCAGGACACACACTGCACAAATGGCCATGGTCCAGAACCAGAGAGATGGCTACAGCCATGAACGGGAGTGACTATCGTGGTGAAGAAGTGCTGGATGTCATTTTGAAATACAGGCGTTAAAGGGTTTGGTTTGAAAGCCTGGTCTAAGAAAAAGGACACAGTGTGATTCAGAGGCTGAGAGATAGTCCCTTTTTATGCAAGCACAAAGACACACACACACACTCTCTCTCACTACTTCTTACCTCGAAGGGCCTCTCATCAGTATGTGTCCTCATGTGAACATTAAAGGTGGAATTGTAGGAAAATTCCTTGTGGCAAATCTGACAGCGGAAGCGGGGTCGGTTTTTGGACTTGCCGAGCGTGCCCTGGAAGTGGGCCAGCACATGCTCCTCCAGGGTACTGTTGGAGGTAAATCGGCGGCGGCAAGGCCTCACTGGGCATTTGAGGGGTGTCTGGCCCGTGTGGGATAACCGATGGAGGTCGAGGCCCTCCTGGGTCATGCAACGGTGGCCGCATAGGTCACACTCAACCTGAAAGAGGAGGGATAAAGCGAGGAAGGAAAAAAAAAGAGATGAAATCGAGACAAACCGGAGACGGAGAATGAACAGAGGGGCAATTACTGAAAAGGTCGGTGTCTTTATGGGCTGACTGAGAAGTCACGCACAACTGGGGACCTTTGTTACATCACCCCTCCCCCGTATGCTAACCCCACTTTTAGGCAGAATGCCAAAACGGTGTGTGTACTTGTTTCATCCAAATTTGTCTCTTAGGATTTAGTGAACCCTCACACTATGAATATCTTTGCAGCAGAGAAGTCAAACCTGCAAGGAAAACAATTATGTATTTACCTGTCCGGTGCATCGTCCCCGGCCCTGACCCCGTCCACGACCGGTGTTCTTGTCCTCCTCTGTGGAAGGGCAGCGCTGCATGTGGATCTCCAGCACCGACTGGTTCACAAACTGGGTCGAACAGTGAGGACACGTTGCCGGCTGCTTGTCTGCAATGGAACAGTGTCAGGTTTTATAGGCAGGTGGTCATACTCTGGCATTATACTGCAAGCAGCTAACCTGCCATGCATCTGATGGTTGATTTGAGCTTGTTGTTTGCAAGCCGGCGCTAACAATTGTGCAGCTGCAGGTGGTACATATGGAAATGGTTTGTGATTCAATGGTTTCTTACAGTGTGAGCACACAAGGTGAGACAGAACGTGTACGGCGTGGGCTTGTGTTGCAATGAGTGATTCAAGTGTTTTATATTAGAGTCATTTTGACATGTCACAGCAGGAAAACCAGACGTAAAAAAGAAAATGAATGCTCGGTTTCAGGGTCTTGGTATTGTACACGCAGACCCCCTTTCAATAGAACGGAGACATCATTAATGTTATAGTTAGCACCCAAGCTTTTCTATTATGTGACAAGTCAAAAATATCATTCATGAGTTTGTACATTTACAGAATTTAAATCAAACAATTGTTATACTGATAGTCAAATCGTTATTTAAGTAAATCTAGTAAAACATTTGCTGGTTTTAGCTTTTCAAATGTGGTGATTTGCTGCTCCGTTAGTGATCACAGTTACAGCGATCAGCTGCTTATGTAGATCAAAAATGTCTCCTATTAGAGCTGCTGGATATGAGGAAATTATGCAATATATGCTAACGTTCGTGCAATAAACAAAAGGGATATTTATGTGTACTCAGGTCTGTCTTTCTGCTGGCTACCTAAGGCTGTTGTTGCAGTCACATTGAAATCATGACGTAAAAAATTGTCATTATAAAAGTTATTTTCTCTTATTGAATAACGTATTCTCCTCGAAGCTTATGACAAACCAACAAGAAGTTCCTCAGGCTACCTCGTGTAGTCGACTCAAACAACAAGAAACAGTCATGGCTGCTCGAGATGGAGACAGAAAACGAATGTGCAGAGGGACGGTTCATTGAGGATGCCCGGTCACATACCGCCTCCCTTCAGCAGGCCTACAGTACGCTATATTTCATATACAGTACTGTACTCCTGTATTATAATCTCCCAATCTCGTTCCTGTGTTTACTCATATTAAAACTGCATATTTATATATACAAATCCACCAGTATTAGATCAACTAGACAGTTATCTGCATGAAACATTTGTGAAACTTAGAGCTTATAGTGGTCCATTTGACCCGGACAGACGTGATCACTACAAGTGGTTTCCACTATAAATAAAATACTTTTGGTTGGACTGACAAAACAAGTACATTGAAGATGTCTGGGAAATCTTAACAGGCTTTTTTCACCATGTTTTTCGCTGACAAATAAAATTATCGATACAATAATGGACAGATTAATCAATAACTATTTATAGAACTGCAACTAACAATTATTCACATTATCAATTGATCTTGCAGATTAGTCTCTCAATTAACTGATTAGTTATTTGGTCAATCAAATGTCAAAACAATTTCCCAAGGTGATTGTGACGTTGGCTTCCCCCCCCCCCCAAAATCATATACATAATGAATGTACATATCTATTCAAGTTAAAATATAGAAAAAAGCAGCAAATCCTCACAACTGAGATCCCAGAAACAGCAAATATTTGGCATTTTCACTTGACGAAAGTGATTAATCAATTGTTAAAAGTGACAGATTATTTTCCTGTCAGTTGGCTGATCAATGAATCTGCTTATCATTTCAGCTTTGATCAGCTGGTGCCCGAGTCGCATTTTGGCAAAGCAAACCACACTCTCACTGCGTCGCTCTTGAGAACCTGGCTGGGAAATCGCTGAGACTGACGGTTCAACGGGATGTCTATAAGTCGTCGAGCCAACATCTTTGCAATCTGCTAACCATCTGGGACCCTCTAATGAAACATTTAATAAGGACAGTCGGAGCCTATGGACCTGCACTGATCAATGGATCAATCTCTCCCATCTTCTCTCTCAGAGGAGCGCCGTACCTCTGACCCCAGCTGCACGCCGACTCTTCAAGCTTATCTAATGAGGTGGCCGTGCCAGGGACCCCTCTGATTAAGATGAAGAGTCAACATGTTTGACCCAATTCATTTACCTCCACCTTCCTCCTGCGTTCCATATGGGACGCAAATCAATGGAAAGTCATTGACTTAATGCATCAGAGGAACAGAGCACATATAACATGGATGTATGTTGGTTAATAAACAAGATGGGCCACCCAGGCAGACTGATGGGGGCATTTATCACCTTTACATTGATCAATTGTAATGCACAGAATGATAAAAACATCACATCTAATTAGGTTTACATTACAAGCAGGCAAAAGGGCTTGTATTTCATTTCTTGATACCTTTGCCACTTAGGTCTAATGGAAATGGTCACACGTGACATACCGTGTATGACAATAACAGCGGAATAAAAGAGATGAATAACGGAGCGAAACACTGCAGCCCAGATGACTGCTGTGCGCCGTTTGTATTCGCTTTAGGTTGCTCCTGCTAACCATAAAAATATGGGGGGGAACGACATTATGCCAGGCTGAGCCCTGAACACTCACCTTGGTGAGTGAGCGAGTGCAGATCCAGTTCTCTCCGGCGTTTGAAGGCCTCTCCACATTCGGAGCAAGGGAATGGATGGCTGGTGTGGAGCAGTCTGTTTTATAGACAAAAACACACATATTCACATGTGATCATATTATGAGTTTCAAACTTGTTCTATCCTGCAAAAGGAAGAACACGGACATGGCTCCACGTGGGGAAAAGGGTCCAAAAGGGCCTCACTGGGAGAGGGAATAGTCACATAAACAATTCAACTGCACTGAAAAAAGACGTAAAATGGCACAAACAAAAGATACATACAAATCTATTTATTTTTAAGTGGGGAAACGTAATGTTTTGGTTTCAAGCTGCCCACTTTTATTTGACTTGTATGAGGATTACCAGTAAGTATGAGCTCAGCTGTGCTTCAGGTTAAATAAAGGGTATTAGCTGAGTGTATAACGGCTGGAGTTAAAAAAAAGGAGAAAAAGCAATAAACTGGGAGGAGTCCAAGTTAGGACATGAAAGACTATATTTATCCATTGCATAACGTTACACTGGATATAGCCTTAGGGGAGGAGAGAAGTGTTGGGATGTATCCACCTAATGCTGCATCAGGCCCGCTTTCAGAGCATGGAGTAAATAAAATACCGGTTCTCTGAGCAGCTTCTCCTAATCAGAACAAACACGGATGGTGTTGAAGTTTAGGGATCGTAATGTTGCACACATAAAGGTTTATGCATTATGTATATTACGGCTGTAGGTAATGTTGCAGCAAAAGACATGAGTCACTTAAAGTGAAGCAGGATGCGAGAGGTGATGTGCAAGGAGCTCTCAATGCCCGTATAAAAGGCCAAGCTGCTTCTGTTCCCTGTTAAATAGACAAGAGAAATCAATATTTCAGGGACAGCTGACCCTGAGGCAGCTGGGAGGATTACATTTTCAGCCAGGGTCACCTCTTCTCCCAGCCAGATGTTCTTCAATGAGTAGGGGTGACACGGCACGTTCAGCATTATTACTTCATGGCTGGAGCGACTGAAAAAATTATTAACTATTTTGATAATCACTGAATCATTTTAAGCAAAATTGCCAGCTTCTGCTTTTCCTCATCTTCTGTAATAGAAAAGTTATTTTTGTGAGCTTGAAAATAAACACAACAATCTGATGTATTCTTCAGCAAATGACGTATTTGTAAACTGCATCTGCTGAAGTCTATGAGATGAAGTTAAAAGCTCTGGAAAAAGCTCTTAAGTGCACCTTGAGATATGATTGCTGAGCTTTGGATTGTTTAGGTTTAGGAGAAAATAATATATCTGAGGCTGTTATTTAATAGACCAATTAATGTTGATATATCTTAAATATGATCTGAAAAGTCTTAGCACTGACTCTTGCTAGCATGGTTCACCGTTTTCCAAAACGTGCCACTGGTTTTGACAGTCGGTATCAAGACAATTGCAAGTGTAGCCCAACGGTATTTGAACAGTTAAACTTTTTAAGAGGGTCTAGCTTTTTCTGCTTTTGGCTCAGTACTCCCAGCCAATCAAATACTCGCACAAGCACAGTTTGTCCTCTCCGCCTTGCTCAACCAGGCAGGACCGGACTCTTCCCCTGCCCTGGGTTGTTATCGTTATCATCTTAATTTACTGGGCCTCTGTCTGTCAATCATATGTGGCTGAGGCTCAAGGGCACGCAGACGTCTCCGTCAGTGTGTTTGCTACAGTTTTACGGTCTTGCTCAGTAGTCAGACACGGCCCAACTACTACGGCTCTTGGCGAGGGTGTCGGGTTTATCTAAATTCTGTCCTGGGCTCTGTTTGGAACCGCAATTCTAATGTATTTACGACGTAAACAGAGTTATAAATGATTGAATATTGACAATCTCTGGTGTTTACGGAAATGCAGAGGTTTCGAGCTATAAACAGTGCTGAATATGATGTACAATGGAAGTTGTTATATGTGTTGTAGCCATTTCCTCCTACACTTCCACAAATAGAGAATGCGGAACAACTAATGGGATATTGTTGTTGTGTTATTACTTGTGATGGTTAAGCTGGTCCTCCGTGTTGAACCGTGACGGGCAGTGAGGACAAGAGAAGAGATGAGCAGATCCCTCGTTGTCCAAAGTACACACCTGCAGGGAAGGTCAGCAAAAAAACAAGGTGTTACTTATTTTCAAAGTGTGACAAGAAATGATACAAAACAAATGCTGATTAATATGCTTTAATCTTTAAAAATTATATACACACACACGATTTTGTAATTGAACCCTTCAATTTAAGAGGTATTTTAAGACCGTACCGGTTTGCGTCCGCGCTTGCGTCGAGGCTGTGTTGACGTGTGGATGCGCTGGTGTCTCTTCAGGGTGGCCGCTTGGGAGAAGTTTTTGCCACAAACGTCGCAGCTGAAGGGTTTGTTGCCCGTGTGGCTCATGCTGTGGCGCAGCAGGCTCTGGGAGTTGGTGAAGGACTTTGTGCAAACCTTCACAGGAACAATAATCAGGATCAGAGGCATAGTTGTATTTACAAAAGTTTGACGTTCCTCTTGTAAGGAAAATAAATAAAGTTGCATATGGCTACATTTTCTCAAAATGTAATCTTTCAAAAACAATCTTCCTTGTGCAGAGAAACTGTCAAATATAATGAGGTTGGCGCTTCAAAATTGTGTTTGACTTGAACCTGAAACACTTCAAAAGCATTACATCATCTCAGCAATGTCTGCTGCATGACGAAAGTCACATTCCCAGCGAATACAATTATCCCCCAGGCATAAGAAAAGGTCGGTTTTTGATTGGCACCTTGCACGTGAAGAGCTTTTCTCCGGTGTGGCTGAAGACGTGGGTGCGGAGGAAGACGCGTCGGGTGAAGGTTTTGCCACAGTAGGGGCAGACATGGGGTAGTGGTGTGCGGGCCCAGTCCTGCAGCAGCTTGGCAGGTGGAGGGTGGTTGGTGTTGTCAGGGTCTGCTGCAGTGACGCCCTCTGGTTCGTCTTTGATGGCCTTGTTTCCTGACAACACAAAAAAACTGTTTGTTAAGGACCAAAACACTCTCCCAAATGGGCTTTGAAGCGAATATTTTCCACTTACCAGCACTACTGCCGCTCAGGATCCTGAAAGAGGGTCTATTTCTCTTTGGTAGCGGTGACCCTGTTTCACTAGCAGCGGAGGGCGGTGAAAGCAGTCGCTTTGAGCTCTGTGAGGTGTCCTGAGGTTTATCGGGGGTTGCTTCATCATCAATTACATCTACATAAGCGACCTCTGTCATGGCTGTGAAGCGGTGCTGCCGCCGATGGTACAGGTACTGGGTGGTGTTCATGAAGATCTCGCCACACTGGTGGCAACTGTGTACCGGCTCATTTAGCTCATGCTTCTGCTTACGATGGGCTACCAGCCCGTTCTCATCACTGAAACTCTCCCCACACCGGGTGCACATGAACAACTCGGGCTGTGTGAAACTGGAGGCGTCATTAGTGGCATCTTGGCCCGGCTCGGCGGTCCCGTTGCTCTGAGTACAATCTTCCCCGAATTTCTCGACAGGAACCTCAACCACCTTTTCCTCGCCTTTCTGCCGATGTTGCTTGCGGTGGTAAAGAAAAAGTGTGGTGTTTAGAAAGCTTTCCCCGCACACAGAGCAGCGGTGCAGAGCTTCCTCAAAGCCGTGCTGGGTCTTGCGGTGGGCCACTAGTTCAGACACCAGGCCAAAGCACGAGCCACAGTCCACACACAGCAGCACTGGTTCGGGCTTGGGCTTTTTGTTTGCCCCTCTCCTCCTGGGAGACCAATCCTCTTGATTTGAGGTTGAGGCGGCCACCTCTTCTACAGGAGGATCAGAGCTCTGAGCTGAAGGGGTCTCTGCAACTTGATGCTCCTCTTCCTCTCCTACGGGAGTCTCCATTTGTTCAGGTTCAAGATTTTCATTAGTTTCACTTTTCGAGAGAGAAGAATCATCTGGAAGTAAAGTTGAAATGGAGCTCTGAGCTGAAGCGGTCTCTGGCTCAGGTTGTGAATCATGGATTGACTTCCTCCCAGAGTCGGACTGCTGACATGTCTCTTCTTTACGGTGCTGCTGCCAAAGGTCCAGGCTCTTGAAAAGTTCGTCACAGTCCCCACATTGGTAGAGGATTCTGGGCTGGTCAGATGTTACATTCACAGTGACTGCAGTCTCCTTGAGAACAGGTTGCACCGAGAAGTGTCCTTCTTGGACTTCAATCTGTGGGACTTCTAATGTCTTTGATATATTTATGACTTGTTGTTGCTAAAACAAGGGAGTAAAAAAAAGAGGAAATTGGAGATTAGATTATTTTGAATGTTTCACTTGTTGCATTTGTTTCTGTCCACAAAGGAAATGACTCCATGCAATACTGATCAAATAGCGGTTTCAAGTAAACCTGCAGTGTTTGGGATGAGTATTCAGTGTTGAGGTACTGAGGTCAATTAGCGCATCATGTGTTTAAAACCGAGGTTCCTCTGAGAGCTCAAGACAGCCAGGATAAGGCCTCACTGATAACTATCAAAGGCTTGAGGGTTGAATGGGTCACTCCACGGGGTTTTACATCTGCTCCCTCAGTGTATTTGGATGATGAAAACAGAGCATCAAGGTTGAGGTTCAAGACATCCAAAACTGTCTCAATTACAACAGTTCAATATGTCTCACATTATGCAATGATTTATCTGCATTCAAATTATGTGAGGACTTAACAATGTGGTCCGGCTGATTTAATACTTTTACAAATACAGATAGCATGTCAACACTAGGTTTAAATGAGGTTGTAGCCTGCAGCCATTGGTCTGCTGAGTGTGGTTTTGTCATTTATGCTCTTAAAGCAAATTACTTAAAAATAAAGTAGGTATGTGTCAGTCTTTATGTGGAATTACAAGACAGATATGGCTGGGCTAGCTGGTTAGTAGTTATCTCGTTTCTGCCTCTTTGGATACAAAACAATAAATAAACTCTAACACTTAAACGGCCGTACAGCCCCCGGATAGTGGCACAGTAAATGGTAATAGACAATTTAAAGAAATAACAATGTGTTGTTGTATATTAAAGGGAAAGTCACAGTAACAAGAGAATACTTTAAGAGAAAGTGGTCAAGTCTTGATGAGCTACTCCTATAAAAAGGTACAATTATTTCAACTTATCGCACTGTGGAGATGCATTCAAAATGCATATTAATCAACTAATAGTCAGGCATCAGCTTTCGCTGCACGTCTACATATCTGTCTCCTCTCTGTGCTGAGCGGGCTGGGAGTTGCTGCAAGTCAACCACACTGAAGAGCACAAAACCTGCTGTTCTTTCACCAGAAGTGAGAACAGTCACAGTCTGTCAAAGTTTGTTCTTCAAATATTTGTAAGTCGCACTGGTGCTCCTAGCAATATATATTTATACACACACACACACACACACACACATACACACATATATATATACATATATATATATACACATACATACATACATACATACATACATACATATATATACCTCACAAAAAGGACATATCTTTTATTAAGGTGGTACAAAATATGACTTTGTCATCTCTAAGTTCTAACAAACTGCTTCTTTTAATCTACATCACTCAAGCTTGTAATGGATCAGAGTCAGGATTAGTAAAAATCTGAGAAAGTAGTTTTTAGTAGAGTGAAATTGTACTTTTTTTAAATAGCATACAATAAATCAAGTTTTTTTACCTTTGTGATAAGTTTTAAACATGCTTTGTTTCATATTGCGATTAATACTGAATGAGCATATATAGTATAATATATAAAAAATAAAGTAGGGATGAGCATTATGATCTAAAATGTATATCACAGTATTTTGGGGGGGGTTTAATACATATTTATGTTGCTCTATTATTTCATTTTTTCTCCTTTTTTTAAATTTGAATTTAATTACTTTACTTATTCACTTGAAATAATTCCCATCTTTGAACCTTTTACATCGCACATGAAAAGAGGAGTTTGGAATCATGCAGCGCAGACGCTGTTGGATCATTACGGTACAAAAGACTCAGCGTGGCTGTGGGCGGATCATCGAGAGATTCGACGTGTCGACTGTTTTTTCTCAGCCAAAGAAATCAGTGAATGACTTATTGAAGGCTGGCAGTAGCAGGCCGCATGGCTGCTCGAATCCGTGGGGACTAAGATGAAAAGCTGGTGGCTCGAAAACACACATTCGCAAGTGAGGAGACAATATCCCGGTCTTACAAGCTGTTTTCTCATCAATTACCTCCTAGACTGTGGCGCCCTACCAAAGTCAATTGTGTAACGCCACAGTTGCAAAATCTGCCGTGTCAGCTTTACAGCACAAAAGTAAACTCATTATGCATAATGGCCCATTTCAAATAATATATTCACAAGAAGCCTACATCATTGAATAATTATTGATGCATTATTGTGCTCATGACTTTAATGTGGCAACTGGTAACGGTGGAGCTCATTTTAATTACTTTAAATGCATCATAATTAGGCTATATACTACTTAATAATACATTTGCTTATTAGTTGATTTATATTTTGTAGTAGGAATTTAAATCTGCAAAGTAGCCTAACTAGAAACTAATATTGACAAATAAATGTAGTGAAATAAAAAAGTGCAATATTTCCCTGTGATGTTGTGGACTCGAAACATGAAATGGAATTAAGATAATTTAACAAAAATGAGGACGACTGAAAAGCAATATAAGTATTATGATCTAAGAACATTTGACCATGCAGTTGAGTTATTCCACTTTTTAGAATAAAATATTATTTGTATCTTATTTAACTCCTCCTATTACTCTCATTATTGTTAGATTGTAATGGTGCCATATGTGAAGTGCATATTATGTTAATAAGGAAGTTTGCAGATGTAATGTAGTAATAACAACAACAATAACTATTATTTAGCTAATGAAGTGGGGATGCTTGACATTAACCAGCTTAAGCCAAGTGGGGGCCAGGCGGTCATAAAGGTACCGAGCTTTTATAGTGTTTGTCATGCTGATTCATCTATGGGAAGGCCAATGAGCGATCCATCAGGAGAAAGGGCGGCACTGACTGATGCATTCCTCATGCTCCTCTCCCCCCTGGCGACTCAGAATGCAATTTGTCTGTCATGAGTGTCACGGTGCTTTACGGACGCGTGTTGAAGACTGTAAGGATCGAAGTTCGGCCACAAGTTCATACAGCCATGCCCTACTGCCCAACGAGTGGCAATGACTGCTTTTAAACCTGAAGGGCTTTCAGAAGCTGTCAAGAGAAAGCCAAAAGAAAAGAAAAAAATATGCCACTGAGACTCAGCTCAATGTGTCAAAGTTAAATGGAGTAACTCGCCCCATTATACAGCTCTGCAATTCAAATAGCATCTTCGCAGAACTCAAATTAAATACAGCGCATGATTTTGATGAAATTCCTCCTCAAAGAATATATTATAAACAGGACACAAAGTCAAAAAATATTGAATGCACTGCAAAAATCCACTTTAATCCAAAACGATAGAACTAAAACTAAATGTAAATAAAAAAAGCACACAGTTAGTACACAGAGGGAAAACACACAAAAAAGCTGATTATCCTGAAACAGGTTGTTCATTATTATTGAGAATTAGGAACATCCTGATAATTTAGCTGGACTTTAGCCGGATACTATGGCTGCACAATTATTGCCTCAAATATTAATCTCGATCACGATTATGGCTTACTAAAATAAAATGGATATGATTGACTGTGTGTGTTTAAAATGCGCGCTCCACTCATATCAAAACTAGAATTACCGCCTCCCGGTTGTATGCCTACATTAGTCAGTCAAGTTGCAATGCACATCCATGTCTGTCCGAGATGTCATCACCTAATACCTTTATCCGATTAGACATTTGTGTAAAATTGTCATTATTACCATATGGATTTTTGAGTTATGGACAACATTTGTGAAGCCACAGGGTACGCCAAATTACAATTTGTTCATCCTCGAGTCCAAGTGGATATTTGTGCCAAATGTAATGAATTTCCCTTTCCTGAGAGATTGCATTCACGAGAATGAGACGTAGGTGAGGTCACAGTGACCTTGACCACCAAATTAAAATGAGTTAATTATTCTAATCAGTTAATTATTGAGTCCCAGTTAGCACCACAATTGGCGTTCCTGAGATACAGCTTCATGAGGACGGAAGCACAGACACACGTACAACCCTAACACACAACGCCTCCAGTCAAGACTGCAGGCACGGAGGCAGAAATAGGTCTTCCCTAAACTCACAAACAGTGAGCCACCAATGGGCGATCAAAACGTTTTGGTTTCTCTTTTAGGGGGCTGTGCACAGCCCTGCAGCGGCAGCCTGTGAAAAACGCTCCTGAATGTTGCGTCTGCAGACCAGAGTAACTGTGACCATTCACCTGTGAGCACCAGTTGTAATTTGTGTTTTTACAATGTGCATTTATTAACGAGTCAGATGGACTTAGTATTTGTCTAAACGCCGTGAATGCTATTCCATGAAATGCATTGTGGAGGACAACCCAACGCTAGCCAATACTTACGAGTGTACATTGCAGTGACAATGTAAGTAGGGTATCGACTTGAACCGAACACAAGGAACAAAAAAGATACCAAAATATACAACAGAGCAGATGGGCAAAACAAACAGCATTGAGGACGAAGAACCTTATTTTAAGTCTTATTTAGATACCGAGATCTGTTGCTGTAGTTTTTTTTAAATAATTCTGGTACAACTATATTTGTTTTGCTTCTAGAGAATGCACGATGAAGAGGACCTATAAGAATGAGTCTTATTCTGATGCAAATATTTCTACATTAGCAGGAATGCAGCACAACATGGAAGTGAAAGCCCGTTACACCTGTTTGTCTCACTAGAGACTCATTTAGAAAACTGCTGAATAATCTGCAGACCTTACTACACAGCCACTGACAATTTATAGGGGTAAAAGTTAAAAGTCTGACAGATGTTCTGTTGCAAAGACTTAGTGACTAATACAAAAAAATACTTTACCAGGATATGGTATGCATACATGTTCCAGTACCAATAAAAAAAAGGGGGATCTAGCCTGCTGAAGACATTATACACATGTCAAGATCATTTTACAGATATGCATTTGTTCAGTATTGCAACGACCATATGAGTTGCAATAAATACAAAAATATGCATCAAAGTATGGATATCTGTCAGCACTAATAAGCCCTATTACTATCTAACATAAAAAAAAAACACCTATTGTTTATTCTATGACTAATCATTACATCAGCGTACACTTGTATATTAATACACAACAACCCTTGAAATGAGACAATAAATCACCGCAAAAAATATTAAGTGCTCTGATCAAGGTCACCATTACAAGAATAAGTAGCAGAACATTGTTAATTTATTACCGAATTTATACTTGTCACTTCAATGTCACTCTCCAGATCTGATTCAGAGGATTTTATGCAATCACACCTCACAATGTTTCAGGCAACACCGCCACAATATTGATGTTCTTCGGAATCGGTTCTGTTCCCAGCTAAAGATCAAGATCCTGCGTTCATATGATAAAAAGGGGAAATTGTTGACTGTGCCAGTATTTACCCGAGTCTGTAGCAGTGGAACCGTGACCGGGGTGGTACCAGGGGTTTCCAGCTGTTCATCCTCAGCCGTGCACGTCAACTGGTGCTCAAGCACCTCTTCCAGGGTGTTGAACTCCTGGTAGCAGGGGAAGCACATGTACACGGACGAGCTCTCCATGGCTGCTGAGGGATTAGAAATCAAAAAAAATCATAAGAAACGCAGCAATGCAAAACTGATTTTTAGATAAAGGTGAAACAGTTCACAAAACTCAGCATGCCTGGAATATGAAAGTAATATCCTGACGTGAGCCTTATACAGATGCCTAGCAGCCAGTGGATTACATTTGAAGTTAGGTTGTGAACATTGCCCTCTCCTGATGAAAAGAAGTGCCTGCATATATTATCAAGACAACAGCTTGGACACACACGCCACGAGGCTAACCCTGGGGTTGCCAGGATGACTCACCATGCGCTGAGCCTGGGCTAATTGTTATTTCGCCCATGCAGGTTGCTGCTCAGTGGAGACTTTGCCAAGTGTCTCTCTCTCTCTCTCTCTGCCATTTCTTGGGCCAGGCAGACGTTTAGCGCCAACACCAATTAGATATGTGCTGTAATTGGACCCACTGGAAGTGCATGCTGCTGGTGGATGAAGCTAGCTATATTCAAACACAATTTCTGCAATCCTTCCCACCCACTAGATACCAGTCAGACCTCATACTGCACCAGTAACGCTCTACTTTGAAAAAAAGAGCCTTACAAATCAAAGAAATCCACTGAAAGACACAGATCAATACCTTTGAATAACATCAGGGTGACACACCTTCTGGTTGATCTTCTTAACTGGCAGACAACGGTATGGCTTAAAGGATAAGGCTGGCGATATTCCATATTTTTGGTTAGTGTCGACAAATCCCATGAGAAAACTAAAAACATTGCTATATTAATCTGTCTTTCAATGCTTTCCAACTTCCCCAACAGGTCTTTGAGATTCAGCCCATGTGTTCCTACTGAAGAGCTTAAAAAAAATGTATCACAGATATCTAGATTTATTTTTTATAAAAGATCCCACAAGAAACTGTAGGTTATATGTTACAGCAGCAGGATGGTGTACATGAGATCTACTAGTAAAAAAAGAACTAGTTACTACATCCATCGTAGAGAGGTACATGTCACTCATATATATATATATATATATATATATATATATATATATATATATATGTGTGTGTGTGTGTGTGTGTATTTAACTGGAATATTAAGTTGCAACAAGTGTAGTACTTGTTAGTGTGATGCATTATTTGTTGGGTTTTGACCTTTGCTTGGGTTTTATTTATCGTACACAAAAAAACAAAGAATATGACCACATAATTTAAAATGTAATTTATGGAATAATAATGCCCCCTGTTGGGATGCTGGTCTGTATCTGTTTGCGTCCTTCTCTGCAGAAACTACACCGCCCGCGTACAGATGGTCAGATTCAAAGCACTGGGTTTATGCACCCATTACGAACATGTATGAATGTTATCGTTTTCCCATGACATGCATTGTGGAGGACAACCTACCGCCAATACTTATAGAGTGTTTTCTGCGGGGGGACAATGTCCGATATTGACTCACAAGGGGACACCATAATTCACATTAATCCCAGTTCATGTAATCACCTTCTCAAACCATCATGTTACCTCCTTTGAACTGACTTGAGTGGGTTTGGTTTGGCCCGAGCCATCAAGGACGACAGCTGAGCAGCGAGGCTACCGATTAGCAGCTCGCTAGCCGACTGTATCATCTCTGGTCGGCAACTGTGTCGCTAACATGGAACGATGGCCATTTTTCCTCGCAACATGGCGAGCGGCTGCCCCTCGGCGTGGTGAGCTAGCGCGGGGAGCTAATACAACAACCCACAGATCGGTCCTCGCCGTCGGGCACACAGAGGCCGACTCAGCCGGCGACTAAACGCTAAACAACCTTTTACCACTTGGACCAGTGGTGCTGACTGTCTGGTAAACCTTACCAAGGAGGAGAAGACGAAGAAGAAAAGACCGAAGAAGGAGGGCGGGATACGCTTCTTCGGTGGTGTAATGGCGGCGACAGACTAAAAGTTAACGTTAGCTGTCTCCCCCCGTTGAAAACCTCCATACATAAATATCACTGTGCGATACGTCATTGGAAAAGTATCATCCGGATTAAATAAGTAAAATTAATTCATCATAACTCACCGCACTCAGACATTACCGGTCGAGGAAATAGGACAACTTCAGTTTTTTCAGCATGTTAGAAGGCTTGCTCTGATTGGCTGAGTCGGTCACTTCGTGGGCCAATAGAATTGTCCGACACATAACACGGAGGAGTTCGTAGTACAAAAGCGCGCCAGTGCTGCAGCCCAGTCAGTGCAGGCCAGTCAAAGATACTGATGAGCAGAATCAAGCACAATTTTTAGATATTAGGCTACGTTATAGTTACTGGTGACTTTGCAGATAAAGGCACAACACACATAGCGTTAATATACAACACATATTTATTGATATAACGGCACAATAGCTGGTAAATATAATGTTAAAATACAATACTCTGAAAAAGGCCACTTGGTATAATCAGTACATATTGTGACTACATTTTACTGATAATGCTTACATTAAGTAACTATTTGAAGTCACACCCTTTTAGCATGTGCTGTTTTTGTCTCTGCTTCTCCTAATTATAAAGACATATTAGTCCAAGGTCCAGTTAGGGGAGAGGTGGGGAGCAGGGTATGTTATGACACTGGCTGTGGTGATATCATCAATATCATACACTCTCATCTATTTTGAGCTCACAGGTGAAGCGGCATGTCTCTGTGATCAATATCATGGATGTTATGACCCCCCCCCAAAAAAAACTGCATCAATATTATCTTTTGCCTCATGTTCATTATATTGTCATTTGACTTAACATAAAGTAGCAATTTCTCTTAATTTGGTCCATCTTATTCGTGCAAATTGTTCACTTTATTTAAAACAGTTTATTCTGTATTCTTTTATAGAGTTATACATTGGATAGCGTGGATCTTATTTTAGCAAATTAACTCTCATTCTTACATCTGTCTTTCTTTCTATCTAGTGGGGTACAACAGAACTCTTTGAATTTGACAGTAACTCACATAATGTGTGATTGTGTAGCCGATGTCCAGGTGAGTGTTATTACAAAGATGGGGTTTGTGCATCACAGCTTGAGAGATCGAGCACAAGCATAGTGAGTTACTGACGTGATACGAAGCATTACCATCCCCGGTTTCCCCCAAGCTTTTTGTTGTTGTTGCATAACATGAGACTATATCACAGTTCAAAGTCTTCATCCATGGATTGGAGTTTACCCAGTTGTCATGGGACAGATGTGCTGACATGAACGCTGTTATGGATTTAATTCATAACTCTGTAGGTCTGAAGCTTTATTCGCTGATGACCATGTGTAATACGTCAAAAACAAACATAATCAGGGAGGAGATACGTTTCTGGTCAAACGTAATTGAGAATGCGTATCAGTTCTGGGGGAACGTAATTTTTAGGAGACAGGGTTGGATACTGTTGAAAAGTCCAGAAAAGGCTAGTAAGTGGACCTTGAGTTTGGACTGTTTTGTCAAACTATTATATCCAATGTCAATTAACTTTTTATGCTCATATTTAAAGTCAAATTGGGAATAAGGTCCTAAAACACCAATGAAAACAGTGGCAAATAAAAACTAGTAAGAGAGGACACTGAGTTGGGTAAACTATTTCCAAGAATTCCATTTCAAGAAACTCTATGTTAGTTCATGAGGTATTGTGAGTAAAATCCATATATTTTCTTTCCTCGTTAAGATAACATTGGATCCCATATGTCAACAATGCCAAAGCCAATAGGTATTGTGTTTAACCCCATGGCCCAAAGTCCTAGTTTACCCAAAGTTAGGACAGTTCAACTGCAGAACACACGTTGTCGATGGCTTTGTGTGTTTGACACACAGATTCCATCCCAGAAAATGAACCAGAGAGATCGTTTCCAGTCAGTTGATGTCTGAGTTTCCCCTTTCCGGCTGAAAACATCTTTAAATCAACACAAACTATTTTAAATAGGGTCCATTACAAGAGCAGTCCTTTCTGTTTGTAATGAGCTGCAGAGGAGGAAGAGCAAAGAGAGGAAGAATTAAGATTATATCTGAGCAGGTCAAAGTCCATTCACAAGAGCCTGCCATTTTTTATATAGGCAGCAATAACAAAGAGTTACATACAAATAACACAAGATGTTCCCCCAAATCAAGATGAAATCATGACTAAAACCCCAAGTACATGTGTCACGTAAAATATCTCACTCTACAGAAAAGCCCACCTTCCACTTTTTTGTAAACAGCCTCATGTGACAACTGCACTTGAATGCCCACAGAGGTGTATTAACATCTACACTATATAGCCGTACCAGATTTACCCTCCTGTGAGTGAGTCCAGCCAGCTGTATTACGTACAGAGGTCAGTGAAAGTATAGACTAGCCCACTCCATTCATTTCCCAGCATTACACAGTGTCCTGATGTGCCCCATTGGCTGATTGGGAAGATGAGCAGCTCCTCCAGACTGCTTCACTTGACTCCAAATGGTATTAAAGAGGTGGCCGGGCACTCAGCCAGGAGGGCCGCGGCCACTCCGGCTCCACAGAAACTGAGCAATCTGCTCGACACATCGCAGGGATAACATTATTCAACCTTGACATCTCGTATCAGCCCGATGACGACTTAGCGGCAATGTTTTTCATTTAGACTATGGTTCAGAGATGGCAGGTCCCAGGAGAGGAGTGCTCACACAGAGCGTTTTATTCCTCTTTATCTCTCGTGTTGTTTTCTCCACATCTCTACCTTTCGGCCTGTGAGCAGATGATGTTGCAATCCAGGCAAAAAATAGGTTCATACGGATGTAGTTTACTCTCATGGAAAAATTAGAGGAGCACTATTTGACATGATAATAGTATTGACATTGATATTATGAGACCAATTTCATACATCATGAATTTCTTTTGGGTGATATATAGATTCACATCAACAATAACCACATGATTACAAATGTATTTTGGCAGAATTTCCTGAATTTGGTGTATTTTTGGTTGAAATGAAATAACAGAGTGGAAGGGATCGTTTATAAATATAAACCTGTATCAGTTAGTAATGGAGATATTAGTTGTAAATAGTAAATGTTATGCCTCCATGCACTCAGTAAGGTAACACACAAAAAGATGACAAAAGCAACACAGTTCTACACAGTGAACATGCTGACGTCGGCATTTAGTCCAAAGCTGTAGTTCAGCCTCAAAGAGCCACGAGCGTCGACTCCGTCTCGTTGTTCACTATCTTCATCAATTTAGGGTCGATGAGCTGGATTTGTTCCACAAAAAAATTATAACAGTCTAATTTCAGGAGTTATCAAGAGGATAATCTTATGAAGCTTCTTAGAGCTTGATTCCTCTAAAAGAAAAGCAGATTTTTATCTTTGCCGTTTGCCTCTGGTTACATTAAACAAAACAACTAACATCTATTCATCAAGCTACGGTTCACATGTGAAAACAGAAACCAACACATTTATTTCTCTTTCAATTATGATTTATCTTGTTTCCTTCACAAACAGCCATCCAAAAAGGCTATAAGTATAACACTAAAAACACAACAGGTAGAAATAAAATACAAACTGTAACAGCTACATTAAAGTTAAAAATTAAGAATACACCAAATAAAACAAAAAAAAGAATACACACAAATAAGTATGTATGTACACATAAAAACACCTTGTTTATGACTGATTATCCAAACAAACATCATTCACCCAGTTTAACGGGACAAACACACTTAAGTTAAAATTGAACAAACTCAGAAATGAACACACACAATGCAGACTGTCAATCTAAGACTTGAGTTCATATTTACGATTAGAGACCAAGGACAAAGTATACATTTATCTGCTGGCTCAAAGGTATTCAAGCAATTTTAGTCAATCTCCGGCCAGCAAAGCTTCTGCCAGAGCCGATGAATATTATTATAAAGAAGCTTCATAGACACCTGAGACTTCATCAAATGCTCTTCTTTTACGACAGTGGACAGCAGACTCTGGGCTGAAGGAACACTGGAGGCCGGTGAGTGGGAAAGGCTTCCTCGGTCCTGGTTGAGCGACCATGAAGACGTGCGGCTGTGTTGGAGTTTGTGTGCTTGAAGGTCCTTGAGGTCATGGAGTCAAATGAGACCTGAAGTCAATGTGATGCTCAGATATCATGACATAAATGTCAAAAAGAGGGGAAACAGTTCAAATATAAATACAGAGAACAGTATGAATATGCTAATTGTCCGTGAACCGGCCGCCTTCTGTTCATATGACCGATATTATCAGACTGTGGAAGTGCAACATTTATCAGTCAAGGTCAAATACATTTTCACTGACATTTGCAATAGCATGGTTTCCATAACAACCGTTCTGATTTCATCATTCTGAAACTGGTCCCTTCCAGAGTTCACTGAACCACTTTGGAGCATAACAAGAGCGTAATTTCATTAATCCCTCCATGAAAGGGTTTCATTAAAGCAAATCCTAAGACTCAGAACTGAGAGGCAGGTTTATACATGTTGATATTCTGCACGTTTAGTTATCAACATTTCTTGTCGGAGAAAGCACGGCTAAAAACTACAGCACCTGAACACAAACTCCACATCCTACTGCTCTTCATGCTGATGTATGACTGAGAACAGATTGCATCCTGAGTCACAGCAGGATGAGAAATATCCCCCATTTGCTCCCCGTCCTCAGAGGGATTGCCAGGGTGTTTCAGTTTGAATTACACATGAAATTTCTCTCTCTTTACTACATTTATTTTCACTTCATAGGCATAATTCATTACTACTGCAGTCTGCAGTACTCAAGTAAAAGTACCACTACCATAGTGTGGAAATACTCCATCCTGCATTCAAAATGTAACGTGCAGACGTAATATCAGCTAAATGTGCTTAAAATGCCAAAAGTAAAATAACTTATTATGCAATATTATATATTGTATTATTGTATTGTAATACTGAAGAATTAACATGTAGGCAGAATGATGTCACATCTGGTTGAGGTAGAGCGATTTAGAATCATTTTACATATTTTTAGGTCGTTTTATTCAGTGTATTGATACATTTAAGCATTATAAGAGCATTACAGGTTTTCAAACTCTTTATCTGAAAAGTAAATAGCTGCCAAAATAAATGTGAAGTAAAAGTGCGATATTTGCCCTCAAACTGTACAAAAAAAGCAAAAAATTCAGCAAAAAAACTCAAGTACAGTTATCTCAGGAATATACTGAAGCACAGCACCTGAATAAATATACTATGAATATACTGCTGCACCAAGGCCGGATTAACCTTCTGGAAGGCCTGAGGCCAAAAGCAGCTGCCTCGCCCCCATTAGCCCTCTTTTCTCTCACACCGTCGACATTGTGTTTATTACATTGAAATGTATGGACACATGATACATTGGTGGCTGATATATTACTGGTGGTTAACTAAGAAAAAGTCTTAATTGTTCAGATAGGGGAATTTAGTTAAAAATGTTCTATAATATTCAGAATGAGTACTTTTGTTACTTTAAGCACATTTATCAAATTAATGCCTCTGTACTTTCACTAAGTAGTACACTTAACTGCAGGACTTACTACAAATTAAGTTCATGTTTTTATGATATTGTTGTATTAGTAGTTTAACTTAATTTCTGTAAAGAATCTTAAAACCTTTTGCACAACTGGTCAAAACTTCCTGGTTGTTTTTTGTCCTCACATTTTTTGCAATAGTGTTCTCATTGGATATTTTATTGGAACCGGCTAAAACAAGATAGTCAGTTATCATTATCGACCTAAACAAACAAAAATATTAGTGTATCTCTACAGTACTACTGGGGCCAAGGGGTGCGATGGGTATTTGACTAAACGCATTAATGTAGGACCATGCAACATTAATACAAGCTTTGTCTTTGTATACAAAGAACAAGTTAGTGAGGTGTTTACATGTATGAATACATGTAAACACCTCACTTATTCAGGTATAATTAAATCATGAATGTGAGACAGAAACTGTTTCATCACTTTATTAATGAGTTTAATTATTTATACCAACAAACAAAAACTGTTTCTCTCCCTCCATCCCTCTCTTCATCATCTCCTTTATCCAACTGTTCTGTTCCCATCAAGACATTTTACCCTCAGACAATGGTGATAAAAGAGCAGGGTCACATCAAATTAAAAACAAAGTGTGACAGATCAGAAGATGGAAAATAAACATTAAAATAGCACATTTAGTCAGCTCTTCATTTAGGAGAAAGTCAGGAGTACTGAGAATAATGTCCACGGTCTGCCCGCACACATACAAAACACAAATACATTCCCTGCAGCTGTGCTCAAGAAACTTGTCAAGTATCTGTGAAGCATACACACCGTACTAACAGGACAAACCCGTTACACTCACACAACACCACATACGGTAAGCGAAAACAGGAGACGGTCGGACACAGGAGATGATACATGTCATTATTTCCCCTTTCCTCCAGACACACACACGCACGCACGCACACACACACACACACACACACAGGGTGATCCGTGCCCCCTCCCAAAACAACCCCATAGATCCAGAGGCTTGTAACATTCCCTTCACATTGAAGTTAAATGAAAAACTGGAGTTCCACCTGTTTGCATGTGCACCTGCATACATACAAGACCACTGATTGGAAAGGACACACCGACGTCTGGATCTGAGTACAGTATCTTGGATATGAAATCGTTTTGCATGTGACATTACTAAAATAAAAAAAAATAAAAAAAAAGAAAGACAACTTTAAACCCTCAAGTGTACCACCCCAGTGGAAAAGAAATGATCACCCACGTCCCCTGATAAAAATAAAAAAAACACAATACAATAAATAAAACAGTTATGTCAACATTTATGGGGGAAAACGGAAAAGTCGTGAAGAGAGAAATTGAGGGAGAGAGAATAAAAATGAAACATTTTGTTCTGTTTTTCCCCTCCTGAACCAGGGACTGAAATGAAAATCGTATTTACAGACTGCGACTGAGGATAAAAAGTCCGGCCGCTGCTGCGCCGGTCTACTAGAGAAAAGAAAAATTACAAGAACAACAATATAATAATAATAACAAAATAAAAGGTACTTGATATTTACAGTTTAGCAGTGAAAAAAGGAGGAGGAAAGAGAGAAGCAGAAGGCAGAGGGAGGAGGACACAAAGGAATGAAGGGGAGGCTCCAAAAGCGGTTGGGTTTCAGGGATTTGAGCATCATTTCTGGTCTGATTATTACTGAGATTAGTGGAAGTAATATAGTGTGGTCAACTCGGGCTGAACATGCACATTTGCGTGGTGGAAGAAAGACAACTGGTTCATGCCGACAGCGGACTGCTAGGCTGGGTAAATAATTTGCGATGAGTTCCTCCCACCAGCACGGGCCAAGAAGAACATGATATGAGCGTCACAGGCAGGCTGTTTGGGAAGTGGGCGAAGAGGGTTTCAAGAAATCTCTCACACAAACCAAATTCATTCAGAGTCCTCCTCCTGCACAAACAATAACTGCGTATAATTGCTGAAATGACAATGACGAGCTAGGTGAGCAGCGAGAGCGGCCAGTAGTCTCTCTGTACCCTCTGCACCTGATTCTTTCACATAATCAAGCCGATATGAAACATAACATCGTAAAGTGACATAATTATTGAAGTGACCTTCACCCTACAGTGCGAGGCAACTGTGTTTATGAGATGAGACATCATTGAGGCTTCTGTAGATGCAACTGGAGACCCCCAACAATGGCTCCCTCCTCTGTGTGAAGTCATGTTGACGGCTGGCGCGACCCATAACGCGCCCCTTTGCTTCCGCTCTACTCCCTTTGGAGATGTGCAATACTCATTTGAGAATTAACATGAATTGCTTGGTTTCCAGCTTAACCAATGAAAACATGAGCTTATACTGAAGAAACTGAAAATGTGCACTCTGCTCCTTCACATAAAAAGGCAGTTGAGGAGTGAATATTCAAAAAGAAACTGTAAAGACAGGCGGTGGTGCCCTCAGTTGTAATAAAATTTAAAACCAACTCTTATCTAAAATGAACCAAAAATCAGCCAATATCTTCTGTCTGGTATCAAATTGGGAGATTTAAAATGAATTCTTCACATTTGTTCAGCCTTTGACTGGCTGAACTGACAATACTCGAGTAGAGTTCAGGGTAGAAAGTGACAGAAAAGCCACTAATCTACATTCTACAGTGTGTTTTACGATCAAACAAGAACACTACAAGTGTGCCTTTTTTGACCCCACTCAGGATGATTGTCAATATTATTCAGGCCTTACATACGGCCCTCACTCTCAACTCCATAGTCGATCAGGATCGCGTTCAATGGCACCACGGCCACACATAAAATACGCGAATGCAAATAAAATGAACATAAAAAAGGGATAAAAGTCAATTGTATATTATAATACAGAAAATCCATATCACATGGACAACCCCCCTCCTCAACTTCCAAACATCCCAACCATTGTAAAGTTTACTTATTCTAACAGGCCAGACACGGGCCAGCGTGGACTTAGAACTGCAGCTTATATTAAGCCCAAGCATGGCGACCTAAATATCCTTAAAACAACCTCCCACATCTTCCTGAAGCTGGCAGCCAAAGAAAGTGTTTTCTATTGGAAATGGTTAAAATTCAGGGAAAATAGCAATGCTGAGTGTTTATAGTTATTTCTTTTCTATTTTAAGGGTTTGGAGCCAGAGGGGAGGTCGAGAGGGAGAAGAGCAGAGGAGAGAAAAGGAAAATGGGGAAGACAAAAAGAAAAGATGACGGAGGGATGGATGCTCAGGTGCTGTTGTTGATGGATCCAGGTGCTGAGCTGGGCTGGGCGGTACTGTCTGACACACTGCCCTCTGCAGGGGGAGAGAGGGAGCACACTGGTCACCAACACAGGCTAACCTCAGAAATACATAGTTCAGTGACCATAATTAACGGCCTATCAAGTGGTTATAATGTGTCCAATAGTAAAAACTAATATATTTTTGGTAATATTCATAAAAGGTGTGAAAAGACATGTACTGCCATTCAATGTCTGAGCATAGGCTATTTTCCAGATTGTGTTTAAAGACTAGAGTTAAGTTGTTGATCAGGGTCACAGGACACAAATGCGCCATGCGATGAAGACACAAAGAAAGTTTTATATATATATATATATTAAAAAAAAGTATTACTTTTATTATTTTTGTAAATTCACTTGTGCTCCGAGGACAAACAGCCAGATGAAACCGGCAAATAAATACATGAGTAAATGTTTGAATAAAATCCAACTTATACATGGACCGTCAATGAAAACAAGTAAGATTTGTTTATATTTTCTGATACACACCATGTGAGGCAGGCGATGTCTGTGCACGAGCGTGAGGAGGAATGAGTGTTGAGTTCAACTGGGGCTGGATAGACAGCTCTGAGAGGGCAGAAAACAAAACGCATGTTTATTACACATAAAATACTAACCGCTGAATCGTCGGTCAAACACCAGAAACACAGAAAAGACATCAAATTGAAAAAAAGAATGACGTGCAGGTAAACTGACCAACGGGACTGAAGTTGAAGAGGAGCGGCAGTTCTCGCCCGCTGGGCAGGCGGGTGTTGGGCTGACGCAGCTCGTCAAAGAAGGGGTGCGCACACGCCTCCAGGGGAGACAGCCTGGTCACCGGCGTGTATTCCAGCAGTCGAGAGCAGAGGGCGATGGCCTCTGGCGGCGTGCGAGGCTTAAACACCTGATGGAGGGGAGAGATTTAGGTTCATGGAAATCCAAGACTTGACAGCAACGAGGAGAGCTGCCGCTGGTTCAACTTTTTCAACTCGTCGTGTGACCATGGCAGCCACAGAAACTTCAGAGAGTGAAATTATACATGGGCTTTACTGTATCCATGTTCTATGATTATTATACCTCTTCAGAGAGAACAGACAGAACAACAACATCCACTTCAAAGTCTGATTATCTGGTTCAGGACAATAAACAGTCAGCGAAAACATAAAATATCACTTGGTTAAATTGCTATTCATCTACTCTACAATCTAAAATACTAGGCAGCAGCATCAGTACTTAAAAAAAAAAAAAAGAGAAGAAAAATTAAAGAAAACTAAAACACAAGTATTTTTATACGTGTACATACATCACATTCTGGTTTCTTATCATTTCTTATTTTGGCATTATCATCATCATGGTATTATCTCATCCAATGAAGGGTGAAATAAGCTGTTTCAGAAAGATATAAACACTACAACTTCACACTTGTCTTTGGATAACCACTACCCATGATTAATATTCTCCAGTAGTGGTAACATACCTTTGTCCAAGGGTGTGCTTTTATCTGAGGGAATTTGAACTCTGTGTAGTTAGGGTTCATCTCTCGGATCTGCTCCCTTGTTGGTGTTCCCAGAACCTAATAAACAAAAATTAAATCATTAAATCACAATGATTGGGATGTCCTGCATGCCTGGAAACAAGATGTGGAGGGATCGTCAGTGTTGACGATCACACAAATAGCTGTTGTCATATTAAGTGTACAGCTTGAATTGTCCTTTTGCATTGTTCTCCATTTCTAAATATCTATATTTAAATGTATTAAAATACTATATTTAAATACAAGTACTCACACATTAATGTTTTTCACAATAGTTCTTACAAAAGCTCAAAGCCAATACTGACAGTGGTCTCACTTTCAAACTTTAGACCATGTCTCCTTTCATCTCTCTGCTTGTGCAAACAGTTGGCTTCCAGCCGCTGTAGTATTATCACTACTGTACCTTGATGATCTCCACTAGCTGGTCCACGCCGCTGTCCCCAGGGAAGATGGGCTGGCCCAGCAGCAGCTCGGCCAGCACGCAGCCGGCCGACCAGATGTCAATGTTGGACGTGTAGTCGGTGGCACCAAAAATGAGCTCCGGGGCACGGTAGTACCGTGAGCAGATATAGGACACGTTCGGCTCCCCCCGAACTAACTGCTTCGCACTAGAAGGCGGTAAAATGGAGATGAAGCAGAAAAAGACAGTTCAGGAGGGGAATGTCAGTCAACGTTTCATTTTCATTTTCACAAACCCACAGCTTGTGAGCAGTCAGAGGTAAGTAAAACATATGACGGATGAAAACAGGGAAAGTCCAGGCTGAGAAAGAGATGGCTACACAAATAGACAGCCTCCTAAACACGCACGCTGAGACAGTAACAATAATGGAAAGAACAATTGCGACAGTCCGACACGTCCAGAGGCAGAGTCTGTTACTGACCTGCCAAAGTCACAGAGTTTGAGGATGGCCGTCTCCGGGTCCACCAGGAGGTTCTGGGGCTTGATGTCTCTGTGACACACGCCCTGGGAATGGATATAAGCCAGACTGCGGAACAGCTGATACATGTATACCTGAGGGACGAGAAAATCAAAAGGTGAATTTAAGGATACCAAAGTTCACCACCGTCATGTCTTCAGTTCATTATCATACTGGCCAGTAAGTATGAAAATATCACGGAAAATATGACCTTAAATTATCAATCCCAGCAGTATATAAACACAAATTCCTAATTAAATAAACATTTGAAATAACACGACCTGGATAAAAAGGCAAACAATTATGGATAGCTTAACCAACTGAAAATATTTAATCCTAATACATTTATATGTTTTTGCTTAAAGTGACACATTATGAGATGTCAACCCTGAGAAGTCTCCCGGCAGCCTACTATCAAATAATTTTTGTTTCTTCTCATTTCTAACTCAAACTACTATAGGCAGTAGAAAATACTTCTTAAAAATAAATAAAAATTGAAGACATTTTTTGTTAAGGAAACTGAATTCAAGGTTTTTAAAACGTTTCAAGTTCTGCAGATAGCCTGACAAATAATAGCATTGTATTAATTCAGACATCAGCTGGCGGTGTGAAAGGGGTTTATGTGTGTGTGAATAGGTGTTTCATCATGTGCCAGTCACTTCAATATGTGCCCTGATTGTGTTTTTGGGTGCACTGTTTAGGTAGGTGCGTGATGAAAGACGCAGCTGTGTGGTGTCTGATGCAGCCTGCAGGGCCGTGTTTCTACAACAAAACAACATTGGGGTGCAAAATCCTCCCTGAAGATGTGCAACTATCTTCCATCCAACCATTATTTGACATTTGTCTACACATCCTAGGTCAATGGTGTCGTTCTCAAATAATAATAAAAAAAGCTCAGCCAGTTAAGTCTGTACCCGTTTAATGAGTCTGTGAAATGCAGACCGTAAGCATCTTAATACGACAAATAACTCATTATCGTCATTATTACCCCCATGATGCAGTGACAGCAGGCTGGCCAACGATTACAGAGAACATGATGACTGAGGGATGAGAGATAATGTTTAAAAAGGGGGCTGGGGGAGAGAAGAGGAGGAGACCGGCAAGGAAGAAGAAAACGATGAGACATGTAGACCCAGGGGACAGGGAGGGGGAACGAAGACCCCCAGACAGGCTTTGATAGAAGTGTGTCGCTGGAGAACGGAGGGGTGACAGAGGAGAGAGAGCTCAGTATGCATCTCAACGCCACAGGGGAGCAGCAGGCTGAGGAAGGGAAATGGGCCATGAGACAGCTATAACGTCCTCTCTGCTGCTGGAGACACAGTGAACACAAACACGCTCTAAAACGAGCTCCCTTTTAAAAACAGGGAACCAAGTGCATCGCAAACTGATTAATTCCCCTGGGACCATCTTCCCCTTTCTGCTTTTAATCCTTTAACAGTGAGCTGTCTGTGAGAAACAAACAGGAAAATATGTAGTTGTTTTTTTACATCCACAGGCAATTACTGAACAAAATGTTACTTTAATTTCCCACTTAATTTTTTGTCAAAACTTTCTCAATGACTGATTTAACTCAATTGAACGACTAAGATGGAATATCTAAATCTAATGCCATTTATTAGTTGAGTGAGAGAGCTATTTTATGCCAGAGTAGCAGACTCATCTTTTTAGAATCAAGTATTTAAAGTTGTATACTTCTAACAATGAAAGCACCAAGAGCCAAATCTCTTCCAAAGATGAACGCTCTGCAACTTGCAAAGCAGCTGCCTTCCTAACAAATACTGTGATTGAGAGTCATCTGTGTGTTTTCTATAAAGCAGTACATGTTCAACAGTCTGGATGTCAGAGGTTCCCACTAACGAATGCATGCAGCAGCATCAATTACAGCTGGAATGCATTTTAGATGCATTAGGCCCACATCACTGCAAAAATGAATCCAGCGAATGTCCACTTATTTTCCATTCTTAGCTTTTTTTAAAGAACAGACAGGGGTGAACACATAATCTCTGCAGGCGTTGTGGGACTCCGATGAAAGACCAGACAGTACATTTCCTTCTATGATTACAACTGCACGTCATCCCTGAATAACTGACTTGAATCAACCTTTTGATGCCTGCGGTTGTGTCGTTAAAGCCCACATGCACACCCAGCTGTGTATGTGCGTGTATAATCTGTATGTGTACCCACCTTAACATAGATGATGGGGATGGTGGTCTTGGCTTTGTTGAAATGCCGAGCCACCCTGTACACCGTCTCAGGGACGTAATCCAGCACCAGATTCAAATACACCTCATCTTTCTGGAAAGGAGGAAAAAAACAAAAAGGATTGTACAATTAGGGGGTGGAAAATTAACTATAAAACAAACCAATCTCATTAAATATGTTGGGTAGTGAGTAATTAAACAAACAAATATTATTGTAGCTCTATGCAATGGCTAGCTTTATGATTGAACATGTTTTTTTGAAGGACAACATGAAACATTGATCTTATGCTTTGCACTTGTTAGCGACGAATATCTGAAGCAAACAATGATTGAATAAACATTTACAATTGATACAGCTTATTGACAACATTTAGTAATAAAACAGATCTATAATTATGAGTGTAAACAGTTAGCCTGCCATAGTCATTACTGCTAAAGTACAAAGGCGTGTAAACATCAGACTCAAATACAGGATGAATATTCAGGTTCATTGATACCAATGTTATAGTTAATTCATAAACTATACAAATATTTCATTATATAAAAGGATCCATTTTTACAGCAGCTGAGATCAAATACAATGACACATGCACTTTGCTTACATATAAAACTGCATTTTGATCTTCTAAAGCGCACAGATTAGAAGTTAAGGATCAGCCAAGTTTGGCTGATACAGCTCGTGTTTTCTCAGATGCAGATAGACTGAGGGCAAAAGCTAAGCCACAATAAAAACCTGAGCAATTCAGCCAAGTACTTGAATCCTAAAATTGTTGACTTAAGAGTGAATGTAATGTCCAAAAAAGACCCGGATCAACTTGTCTAAAACATGTCTATGAATCATAATTGATGACTGGCTGGGTGTGGAGGCAGAGTGTTTCATCTAGAAACTCGATACCTACTGCATTAAAAAAACGTCAAGTCACTGCATACACACCTTCTCTCCACTGGAGTAGAAGAAGTAGCGTAGCCTCACAATGTTGCAGTGGTCCAATTTCCTCATAATTTGCAGCTCTCTATTCTGAAATGAAGAAAGGAAAAAGAAGTGAAATGCAAAAATTGTAAATTGTGCAAAAATATGACAGTTATTGCAAACTAGCACAGGTGCGTAATTCAGCACAATTAATAAAGAACTCTAATCCACAGAGGGAAAGTAATAAACAATGTCATTTGCGTATTGCAAAAGCATCACAACCTTCTTTGCAGATGCAAAGTTTACAACTTCCCTGTAATTATTTAACCATAAGCCTGTGTAAACATACCTTAAACCTTTTGTCTTGGAGAACTTTCTTAATTGCCACCATCTCCTGGCTGTCGATGAGGCGAGCCTGGTAGACCACCCCAAAGGAGCCATTTCCTATAACTTTTATGTCTGTATAGGACACTTCCTGTGGACGATCGGGGCCCTGGCCGGGTGTGGCTACCACCGTTGTCACCTTGCCACTGTCTCCTGTGGACGAGAGCACAAATATGCCTTTTTTTAAAGATCCTGATACCAGTGTCTCTGAGACAGAGAAGTTAGACATCTTCTCTAAATGGTTGTGACCCATGTGGTGGCTCCACTGGTTGGTAATGAGCTGCCGATAGTTCCCCGAGTACTTTCCTACTAGTCCCCTGGGTGAAGCTAGCCCAAACCCCTTTCATACTGGAGACACAAATATGATGCAGGTCTACCGAAGCCGCACTCAGACCCATTCATACGAGTCCACTGTCAAAGACTAATCACTACAAAAGTATTCCAAACATGCTACAGCTAAAATAGAATATTACTCATGCGATAACCAAATAAATTAAGGGATTGAATTTGTTTCAGTTTTTGTTGTTATTATAACGTTATAGATGTTCTGCTCATACAACAGTTCTATATGTTTTGAATAGCATGTTAAAGGATGCCTATTCCATGGATATGTTTGCATTTGCCATTATGATTTTTTTAAACTAAAATACAGGTACATATATTATCATTTTCAATAGAAAGTTTGACCTTGTGGAAATGAGATATTTAAGATCTAAGTAACTGACAGCTCTAGTTAGGGTCAAGTCGCTGCTCAGTGCTTTATGCCTGTGCTCATTTTGGGTCAATAATGATTTGACAAATCAGCACCAGAAGCAATGACACTGGGAGGGAAAGAGCAGCAGAGAAGAGGCCCATCGCCAAAAGGCTTGTCAGAGCCTGTGATAAAACATTGCGTGGACAGTAGCACACCCAGAAGTGCTAGCATTTTCCTGGGCTTGCTCACTTCGCCTGTCTCAACAGGACCCCCTCCTGATCTCTAGTAGGTCTCCAAGTCTCAAAATGGAGTAAGATAATGAAGCATTTTGGTCTCTCCCATAAATGGCCAAACAAAAAGAAAGTAATTTGGCTTCATCAACTGCTTATTATTTCTGTATTAAAAATAAAATAAAAAATAAAAAAATCAATAAATTACAAATTAGATACCCATCTCCAATTGATTCTTGGTGACAAAAGACAACTCTATACTTTACTATAATTTACCAGCCCAAACTTTTTTCACGATTATCAATAAACAGCAGCCGATAGCATATCCACATGATTGGCCTCAGCCCTCAGGTCAGCAGGAAATATTTAGCTTTTGAGATCAGTCACTGTGTGGTTCCTGCACATTCCTGCATCCTCCATTTCTGCTCCACAATACAATGTTCCTCTGTATCTCCTTTTAGCATCACTTTCACACTCTTTTGAAACAAGTTAAGTCAGAGGGGAGCACATTAAATATGGAGCAGCTTTGGCATGATAGTCCCTTGAATAATGAATGCAAAAATGAGCACTCTGCCCAGCTGTCAGTGAATAGCTTTGGTTTCTAATACCATCAACGGAAGTCTGATGAGTAAGAGAATCACACCCACACTAATAAGCAATTAGCTTGGAGCATGTTGATAAGTGCGAAACTCTAACACATTTTTAACTTCAGAAACTTATCAGCAAGTGCAGGATACATTACAACAGGTATTTTATCATTTATGGCATATAGGAACTATAACGGCACTTTGCCTGATGTTGAGTGATGATGGATTTAAAATGGGTGTGGTTTGGATAAAATCACTCCACAGCTATGGTCGCCTTTTAATCCATACGTCTGAACATTTCCCTCTCCCCCACAATAGAAGATGCTTCAATTGACCCAACCCCAATCAGAATAATTTTACATACATTACAAATAACTCTGGACGGTCCATTCTGATCAGAAAGCTAGACTGCACAACTATTGAAGTTTTACTCATGTTTTGTGCCACACAGACTCAAGATGGTGCTCTTGCAATGCACTGATCTCTTCGGCATTGGCAGGTACCAGGTGCTGATCCAATATTTAAAATGTTACATCTATATCGCATTGCATGGGATCATTTTTAAGTACGGTAACATGAGGCCGGAGACAGCCATGATTGTCCTGGCACATAATACTGAGTCAGCGGCTCACTGAGAGACTACGTTTCATAATGATATTGGCGAAGAAACTTTATTTGATGTGGATCGTCACGTCTCCACGGCGAACTGTTTCCACTATTTAAAGCTAGAATACTCACTTTCTTAAATAAAAGACAACAAGATGACCAGCTGTCGAAACACATGCATAGATATTTTTCATATATGGAGAAGTTTAGGCATCCAGGTGAGTAGTGAGATTAAGGTTAAGGTAAATTCACCGTATGTTGGTTAATAAGAATATGTAACTCAGTACATTGGGATACTTTTGATTGTAATTTCTTCAAGGCTACCACAAAATGTATAGTATTGCAACTCTAGTTTGTCAAAAACTATCTGTGCAAGATCAGACTAGACCGAGGACAACGCCTAAAAACATAGATCAGAACATTTCAAACTACTCTTTACAAATGTTCCCATGCTAGCTAGCGTCCACGTGACATTAATAAGGTCAGTACCACTAGATCAGTATCTGTGCATCCCAACACATGACCATCTAGTATGTTGCTAATGATACATGGGTTTGGGTGTATTAGTTCGGGATTTAAAAGCAGGACAGAGGTAACTAAAGAGTGCAAAAAACATGTATTAAAATAATCTCTAGCATTTGAGCCTTGCTATGCATTTAGAGATGTTATTGTAGGAGCACAAGTGAAGAGTACATTTTTAATTCTTCATTAAAACCAGTCTGCTGTCCCCGAATAACCATATGCCTGCTCACCAAAACTTTGCCCTCCATAAGAGTAGTTAACATTATGGATACGGCTATAGGCGGATCCAGTGTTATTTGATTGATGTTCTAAAATGAAGCTTTGAATGTCTGTCATATTTTTTTTTTAAAGGCTAAATGCTAAAAAAATATATCTCGTTAGAAAAAAATATGTAAATTGTGGAAATTAATACATCCATCTTCAACAAATTTTGTTTTTTTGGACTGGACAACTACGAGACAAGGAGCTGAGCGACGATTGCACAATGTTTCTGTAAGCTATTAATGACTTGAATATGAAGTTAACTTTATGAATGAAGCTTCAAACTATTTGGTAGAGCCTTAGTTATGAATATGATTTAAATTGTGATACTAAAGAACGTTTTAATAAAATTTCACTCTTTTATAAATTGCAGAAAGTTTTATTATTTCAAGGCTTCGTCAGATGCTGAGACACAGCGCAGCGCCATGATGATCGAAGCTTGAGTAACCACGATTGGACAATATCAATCTGTCTTGTGTGACTAGCAGTATTGGAAAGATCCTAGTGAGAGTAGAGGTAGTGACCTTCTTAATATTGCTGCTACAGAACATTTGACCATGTCATCCTCCTCCCTCAAGGCCATGTATGATCCACTTTAGAGGGAATTAGTTTTGTTTGTGAAAATATTTCAAAGACCAAAATGTAGAATGTTTTTCAGATTTAGTACCAATGTAGTCTAACAGCATTTTTGTGTTGTTTCTGCAGGGTCTCGGCATCTCTGACACAAGAACAATGCTTTCACAGAATGCAGAATATCCTGATGACCAAAACTGAGACATTATGAAAACTGAGGGAAAAGGGGAAGAGAAAAATGAGCTTATATTCCAAAGCAATGGATGCGAATGAGCCAAATCACCTGATGAAGATCTGCTGATTGGCCGCATGCACTAACTTTAGTTAAGATTTACTACAAAGCAGCATGAGTCAACTTTGATCTTTTGACATACATTCATTTTCTCTGATAGTCATTTCTCCTGTTCAAATAATCAATTATTGATCAAACAGCATATTATGTTCCCTCAGGCCTCAAATAACAAGTTTTTTTTCTTGCAGTTTTGAAAATGTTGATTGACATAAAAGCTGTGATGCTATTTTCTTCCATCTCTCCCAGTCTGTCATTCTGCACACCTCTTTCCAACCCTACAGATCTTCAGCCAACTGCTACCGTTGCACAGCTACATGACCCCTGAGCATTCTGCAAGTTCTTGTCATCACACCAGCAAAACCAACTGGAGGGACTTTGCTGTTGGCAAACCAGGGTTTCCAGTAGAGGTGTCAACACATTAAGTATGTTTAACCATCAGCGTAAAAGTAGACAGGATACCTAAAGGGATAATGGCCCTCAACTAAGGTGTACAGATATTAAATTACATTTAGAAATAGTTTTCCACTTTAAAAAGGGTGCCGACACGGTTGTACAGGCAATGTGTCAAATAAAAGTTTACTAGCTAAACCGTTTTCCACTCTACTAAGCTACATTTCTCACTTTCTTGGTCAAAGATGACCTGAGGTGCATTCAAGTACTGGACAAGCTGTTTAAACCCATGCATTAATGCAGTAGTTAGATTAGGTGAAGGTAAGGTCACCACATGTTGGCTAGTAACAATTTGGAACTCAGTAGTTTTGGTATACTTTTAAAGATCATAATTTCCATTTCTTCAGGCTACCACACGGCGTACAGTCTCAAAACCCTGGTTTGTCACTCTCTCTGCAAGATCAGACTGAACCAAGGACGACGCCTAAAAAAGTTAGACCTCATAATTTCAACCTACAGCACTCTTCATCAAACGTTAGCAAGCTAGCTAGCTTCTACACCAGACATTAAATCACAAATATATTAGCGCGTCGGTGAACACACAACTCTATTTTTGGGTTACAATGCAAAAATAATGGTTCGGTAATGTGGCCGAAAACACTTACTTAACGTTATATACCAACGAAACACCAACAGCTTAGCTCAAATGCCGCCACCAGCAGCTAACGATGATGTTAGCTGTGCGATAAAAGGATCGCACTGGTTCCTTAATGAAAAACACAGCCCCCGTTAGCTGGACAGCTAACTTAAGTTAGCTGTCCAGCTAACAGCTTTCTGCTCCGCGACAAAGATCGACACTAAGTACCCTCAAGACACGTTTATCTACAAATAACGTGCAGCACGAGCCTTTGTGACAACGTATAAAGTGGGCTCATGATTATATATTTGTATATATACTTACTGGGAAGTTTCAAATTCCCAAAGCTCGTCGAGCTACTTCCACTGGCTTGTGAAGCCCCAGTTTTTCCTGTCGAGCTTCCGCCGGCTGCCGCTGATCCGGCGCCGGCTACAGCGGATCCGGGGAGCTCCGGGAGGCTCAGCGAAGGAGCTGGTCCTGGGCCGCCCGCTGCCGCTCATATTTGTGTGAACTAAAGCCGAGGCAAGGTGGAACGTTAACAAAAGCCAGACCGGCACAAGCTTAAGCTTTTATAGAAGTGTGTTGTAGTATTCGAGATAAATATAAACTACACTTACAGCGTTCTGTATAGGGTCGCCCGTCTCCCCCTTTCTTCCTCTGTAGAACGGTGATGGTGGGGGGGGTGGGGGGGGAGGAGGGGGGGGGGGGGGGGGGGGGGGGGGGGGGGGGGGGACTGGAGCGTTTACGCACAACGACGTAAAGCTTCGCAAGCGTTGCTGGGAAAGTGAGTTATTTGGGGGTTTTCAAGCCCCCGAAAGTTTAGACTCAAATGTACAATAATGAGAGTTGTGATTCGTAACACCTCGATGGCGCTGAAGCGGGTTAAGAACACACATTAACAGGGTGGATATTGCCTATTAAAAATGTGTGTCAGCATAATTTATTCTGGTCATGGGGGCGGGGGGGGCGCTAACGTTCGTCAAAAAAACTACAACGCCCAGAAGGAAAGCACCGTTTGTGATTGACATTCAGTCTGTCCAATCACAGATCCGGAAACGTCGACACTACCGCATTGGGCTGGGCTTCGTGTCACACGAATGGAGGCGATCAGCGGGCAAACGTTTAATTTCCCTCAATGAAATGCGATTTCCCACGGACACTGTTTAAATTTTCTGCATTTCCACGCCACAGACGGCGACGCGGGACAAACAAAAAAGGCGCGCGCCTTTGTGTGAACGGAGGGCGACGAGCACACGCGGGATCGCCCAACGAGAGTAAATGAGAGCCAAAGGGGAAGAAGGGCCCGCCGTCGCAGCCGGAGAGCTTCGGGGAAAAGTCGGGTAGCGCCGCCTGACGGACCGCCAGACGAACCGGGGGTGCCGCCGTCAGGAAACCGCGGTGCCGAGAAACAGGTCTGCAATATCGGAGGGAGCGCCGCCAACAGCTCTCCGTATGCTATCACACACTGTAAACAAAGATAAGAGCCACGTTTATGTGGAGAATCGGACCAAGATTAGTGAGGATCTGCTCAATGGCGGTCGGTCCGTTAGCATTGGAGGGCCTCCGCTTAGCTAACGGCTGTACATTGCGATGTTAGTTAGTTAGTGTTCCATAATATCTGTGCAGACACTGATAGGGCTTTTTTATTGAACACATTGTTGACGAATTTTGATGAGAGGAACACTGAAACCATGTATTCATCATTAGAACTGCTCATTTAATGCGGATACGTTCATGTTTAACATGTTTTTTTATTTTTGTAACCACAGGTGTGCTCTGACACTGACCTTAATTGATTGAACACAGCACTGACGTTTCAGTTCAACGCCTCATCAACTGTCATACAACGTCTTTCATGAGACACTTGCACAATACATAAGACAAAACACACTTTTTAATACACGCAAGCACACAGAGCACCAGCATGGCCGAGCCGCAGGAGCAGCAGCAGCAGGAGGAGGAGGAGGCAGAGGGCATGTACGTGGAGCACCAGTATATGTGCAGCGAGTGCCACCAGCTCTTCAACACCCTTGAGGATGTGCTGATCCACCAGCAGATCCACACAGGCCAAGAAGGAGAAGGGGAGGTGGGGGAGGTCATGACCTTCCAGGGTGTTGCAGAGATGGGGCAAAACCAGCAGTACCAGTGTCTGGAGTGTGGGGCCCTCCTCATGAACCCAGAGGAACTGCTGCAGCACCAGGAGATGCACATGAGAGAGGCAGGGATGGAGGTGGAGCATCAAGGTGAGAGATTTGATTGTGTGTATTTTCTAAGGGCTTGTGTTTGTTTGAATCGCTACTAGTTATACTAAAACGAAGAAACAACACTGACTGTCTGTGTGTATGACCGTTCCCCAGAGCTGTGTGAGGTTTTGGAGACAGAGGAAGGGACAGAGGGTCAGCTGTCTGGAGCTGTTAAGTACCAGTGCCTCGACTGCCTGGCTCTGTTTGACTCGCCCGATACCTGGCTGGAGCACCGGCGGACCCACAGTAGGAGCAGTACACACAGTAACACAGAGACCGTGGTAAGAGAGCTTTATTGAACTTGCGAATAACTGTAAAACATTTGTGTTCTTATCTGGAAAGTCGAATGAATTTAACGTTTGTACTACATGAATGTTACAGTAGTCTTTCTGTCATTGTCACTATTGTTGGTAACTAACAAAACGACTGGTGCAGTTCTTAAACCAATTTTTCCACATTATTCACTCGACACCGCAACAATTAGTTGACCAGTCGTGCCAAAAGCTTGTTATTGAGCTGTAACAATGATAAAGGCACAGTATTAATGATGTAGGTTATATTCTGCAGACCCATTCATATCCTGGTACTAGCTTTATGTGGAATGTAAAGTGCATTGTCATCTTTGTTGTGAGTTTTCCCCAGACTATCAAAGAGTCTGTGAGCGACAGAGATGTAATAATACTGAGTCGAGTCTCATTATAAAGTGCAGCTGACAATGGAACAACTGTGAATCTGAGCAGTTAATCTAGTAACAGCTAAACTTTACTCATACACTTTCCACTGTGCTGAGTCATTCGCAAGCACAGCTCAAAATCTGAAAGTAACTTTGCAGTTTTTTACTTTCCATTTATTTCATTTCGGTCAGGCCCTTATGCTCATGAGCACATTCAAATAGCTTTAAAGGGAAACATTCATCTTCGAGACTCTGTGTTGTGTCGGCCAGCGCAGATTGGTTTGCTGCAACCGCACTGTAATTCTAGAAAATACTAGTTTGAAAGGATGTCGCAGCCAAACGGCAGACATCTCGTCTCCAAAGCATCTGATAATCAACTAGAAGACATGAATCAGAGTGACGACGCTGAACTGTCAGCATCTTTGCTCTTCTTAATGGAGAGCCATTATCAAACATTGCTTAATTTCTGTAGAAAATATAACAAGCCCTGTTTTTTTTTTTTTTTTGTCCCTTGCAACAGGAGTATGTGCTACAGCCGGATGGCACCATCACTCCCCTGAACAACATGCAGAACTATGTACTGAGTGAGCAGCAGGCCGGGGAGATCTTGGCACAGGTACTCAGATTGTAAACATCTCACGAGAGAGGAATTAAATGAGAACATGATGATGGGTTCTAAAGTTTGGACGTGTCTCTGTGTCTTTTCCAGGTACTCGCTCAGCAACAGCAACAGCAACAGAATAAACTTCAGTTCAAATCTGCAGCTTCCTCCCGTTCCTCCCTGCTGCCTCCAGTGACGGCCATCCCTGGCTCTGCCACCATGCACCTGCAGATTCTCACAGCTCAAGCCCTGGCGGACAACTCCACTGTCCCCGGTCAGCGGCGCTCCAAGCTGCCCCCTCTGTTGCCTGCAGTGGGAAAGCTGGGGGTCCTGGAGAACGGGGACCAGAGACTGGAGTTAAGGTTGGCCCCCAGTGTCCAGGAGCAGCAGCAGCCAACAGAGGTGGTGGTCATCCACCCGTATGAGTGCTCAGAATGCTCCCTTCTCTTCCAGACCCCGGAGGACTTCCTCCAGCACCAGGGAGAGCACTTCCTGGGTCAGGACAAGGAGAGTGGAGAGCCAGGCGTCATGAGTGGCTTCGAGGAGGTGCGAGGGAGGGAGGAGACGGCGGAGAAGGGGGAGGACGTTAGGATTAGAGTAGTGGACAAGAAAGCAGCAGTCTGGGTCAAGTCCCAACAGTGTGAACTCTGCAACCGCACCTTCACCTCCGTCAACCGGCTGGCTGCTCACAAGCGCGTGCATGAGCAAGGCACGCACGAATGTCCGGAGTGTGGCAAGGTGTTCAAGAAGGCAACGTCACTGCAGACACACATGCGCACACACTCGGGCGTGGCTAGGTACTTGTGTGTGGACTGTGGCAATGGCTTCACCACTGAGATGACTCTTATCATGCACAGGTAAACACCACAGAGGTCTGCATCCCTGTGAACAACAGACGGCCGATATGAACTAGTGATTATTTTTCTGTCTGTTTCATCTTTTCCTCTTACATCTTTTCGTCTTACAGGAAGTCCCACATTGCAGATCCTCTTCACAAGTGTCAGTTCTGCAACAAAACCTTCACCAACATGACCAAGTACCTCTACCACCGTAGAACCCACATCAACCGTGATTCATGTGACAGACCCGCCCCTTACTCCTTGGTAGTAAAATAAGCATATCCCACCCCCCACACACAATTGCGTCCGCAAACCTCAAGTTAGTATGTGTCTTTTTATTTGGCATGTGCTTGTTTTTCCCCCCTGCAGGCCTCCGCTCCAATAAGAGCGTCTCTCACTGCACTTGCAATCCTACAGAGAGCGAGAGACAAGACTTCTCTCACTGAGTCAAAGAGCAACTTGCTGGCCCCTCTCTCAGAAGATGAGATGGAAAAAATGTTGGAAGATACAATGCAGAGTTCTCAAGTGGTAGGAGGTGAAGTGGAAAAGCAAGCTAATGACAACACCATGGAGGTGACTGCCCCACCTGAAGCCAACACCAATGAACCCCCGCAGGTGGAGGAGGCCACCAAGTCTGACTTGGCTACAAACCCTGCTCCCCCCGACGACACTGGCGCTTCAGCTGCATCATCCGCATCATCCGTCAAAGGGTCTTTTTCTTGCCGTTCATGCCCCAAGACCTTTCCCTCCCAGCTGCAGCTCGTTCACCATCGACGCAAGTCCCATGTCACCGAGCGCAGCTTCATGTGCGGCATCTGTGGCAAGTCTTTCAAGAAGCAGATCCACGTGCGCAACCACATCCGCATTCATACCGGTGAGCGGCCCTTCCAGTGTTCTGACTGCGGCAAAACCTTCTCGTCTCTCGCCAATCTGATGAGGCATAATCTCATCCACTCTGGTGTGCGGCCATACCGCTGTGACGTCTGCCACCGCTCCTTTTCACAGTCATCCAACCTCCGTCAGCACAGCCTGCTGCACGCCAGTGCTGCGACGTTGTGCTGCCCAGACTGCCCCGCCACCTTCCGCTGGCCCATCAAGTTGGCGGCGCATCGCTACACTCAGCATCCGGGGGCTCCGGCCCCGTTCCCTTGTCCCCACTGTGAGGCTGGCTTCCTGACCAGGAGGCAGCGAGACGGGCACTTTCTGGAGCAGCACCCCACGCTGGTGCAGGCCGGCACAGGAACGGACAACCAGGCAGAGTTGGGCAAAGACCTGACCTCGGTGCCCTCCACCTCGACCACAGCTGAGCCGGAATCCGGAGATTCAGCCAGTCTCGTGCGGGGGGGCCTAGATTGTAATATTTGCGGGAAGAAGCTCAATTCTCCTGCCAACCTGCGACTCCACAGACTGAGCCACTTCGCCTTAGGCCCTGGGCGGCCGCGGTGCACCACCGGGAAGCGGCCCAAAGCCCACCAGTGTCTTATATGTGGCAAACTGTTTGTGTCTTCCTCCGGAGTTGCACTCCACCAGCGGGTCCACACCGGTGAGAGACCGTTCCCTTGCCAAGTGTGCGGCAAGCGCTTCCGTCAGAACACGCACCTGCGCGAGCACCTGCGCACCCACTCGGGCGAGCGGCCGTTCCGCTGCGAAGTGTGCGGAAAGGGTTTCATCCAGAGTATGCACCTGGCTGAACACCGTCGAACACACACAGGCGAACGGCCACACGTTTGTCCGCAGTGCGGCAAAGCCTTCAAGACCTTCTCCAACCTGAGGAACCACAAAAAGACCCACGCCAGGCAGCAGAGGCTGGACGAAGAGGCCGCTGCCCAGGCCGCCATGGAGACCAGCTCTGCTGTGGCGGTGGTGGACGCTTCGGCAGTGGAACTTAACGGGCAGCCTCAGTTCATCCAGATCCAAGCCTCAGATCTGATTCATCAGGTCGGGTTTTATATCCTTCTCACTCATCCTGAAAAAAAACAACATAATTAAGTCCTATCTATACATTTTGTCTGTGTACTCTCTGATGTTAGTTGAACTAATTCTGTATTTGGTTTCTTCCTCTCAGACGCAGGGCACTCCCACCATCATGTGTAATGAGTTTGGGGAGACCATAGCCATCATTGAGACCAGCGAGGGAGGATCGCTGCCTCTGGAGCAGGCCTTGGAGATCTATCACACCGCTTTGGAGAACAGCCTCGCCATGGACGGACTGCAGCTCCTCTGAGCACGAGTTTAACAAAAGAAATAGACTTTATTCTGCCAGGTTGATGAGTTCAGTTTTGGTCTTAAAACTGACAGACTACTTGACTACTGAGAGGTTGCGTCCAGTTCAGGCTTACTGGAGCCAGATCATTATGGACTGGACTAAATGGATATGGAGTTCAGCAATCAGACCAAAGTAACTCATCCTCCATCTTTTCAAAGCTATGAGAGGGATCAATCAGTAGTAAAGTTTATTTAAATAACACATACTAAAATACAGGATGTGGCATTCATGATGAAGACGATTGGTTGTGCCTCGGATGAAATTTGTATGATTCATTTTATCATTTATATGAAATTGATGTGACTTTTCTTCTGTTTAAAGGTTTGGTCGTGCGGTTGTAAATAGGTGAAATCAATAAATGTTTTTTCAAGGTGATACATTTGTGACCCACGCTCTCATGCAACACAATCATGTTACAGTTCACATATCTAGACTGTAGCGATGAAGTGAACTCAATTACATTTAAACAGTGCTGGACAAACATGATGCTCCATTTATTTTTATTTTTTTATGTTCTTGACCAACATTTTGTATCTCTGCTTAAAGAAAACCAATTTTTCACATTGCCAGTGATACAATCACTTTAATTGCACACCTATTTATTTGCATACTGAAAAGGTACAGATACAAACTTAAATTATTCATATAAATTCCTCTCGTATACTGGAACAGTAAAACAAGGAGTATAACACAAAAACATTAATAGCCATATTTATTTGTTTTTTTTTCTCCATTTCATGTGTTTTACCTTCGATAATGGGTGTCTTAAAAGCCAACTCATGTTTAATGACAGATTTTTTCTTAATATAATGAGTCTACTGACTACAGTAATTATTTACAATACAACCAAGTCTTGCACAAAGTAAACCAGTATTAGATCCTACCAGCTCTCTTTGATTCATTACCCTCCCTTCACTTCCCCCAGTTTTCTCTCCGCCGGCCTAAAAAGGTCTGGAGAGAGCAATAAAGTGACAAAGGGAGGAAGAAGGGAAGGAAAGAGGTGGAGGAAGGAGATGTAAAAGTGTTGAGGCTATAAAACCAAACTTAGCGAGGGACAGAGGGCTACAGGGTTGTCTAAAAACATACGGCTTATTACTGCTGAAAGAAAAGAAAGGTCCACGTTGCGTTTGTCGTCCTCTCTAATGAACAATAAAAATAACTGCACCGCAGGTACTTGCCGAGGTGAGAGGCCAATCTAAGGAAGACAAGAATGAAGGAACTGTACAAGAGTCAAGCAGCTTCTCTCACCTGCCTCAAATGATTTTTAAAAGAAAGAAATAGTACAATAAATCAAGAGCTGGCAGAAATGAAGGAAGCATCTGCCAGATATGAGAACAGAAGTAAGGACTGGGGGTTCACTGCAATGATATGAGTAATAATAATAATAACCATAGGAATAGTACAACAACAAACTGAATATAACAACGTTAAATACAAATCAAATTATAAAAAAAAAAGATTTAATAAAACAGCTTGGCAATAGAGGATTAAGGCATTATCAGCCTGACCTCTATGACTAAGAGCCAGGATGTGCCCGTTGACTCTGACCCGCCTCCTTCCTTCATGGCCAGCGAATGAGAGGCACAGGAATGCTCGGTTCCTACCTACTGGCATGTGCTAGGCTCAATCGCAAGAAGGGAGGACATGGCCAGACAGGTAATTGCAGGAATGATGGCACTGCCAGAAGTCCACTTGAGTTAAAGTCAATTTCTCACTCACTCCTGGTACATCTCCCCTGAAGGTCTACATGTGAACAATAAAATGGAGAAAAAGCTCTTTCCAGGTCCAGAGTAATAGTTCTCTTGTTGATTCAAATAGTTTCCGGCTGTTGAGGGCCCAGCCCCCTAATGTCAGCAGAAACAAGACAAAAGCTTACAACAGTTAAGTCTAAATACAGGTTGTTCCTCACGCAGATACTTACTGCTTTACTCCTCTAATGCTATTAAAACAAATATCAAAACATATAATGTTCTTGTTTTAAAGCCGCTGACTTTTCATTGTCTCTGAATGGGTTGAGCAGGTCGCTGCGTCCAAAAACAAGAACCCTCTATATTCTTCAAGGCAAATGAGTGCAGCGGTACACAATGGTCCTTCGTTCACTGGCATCAATGGTAGCTTTCCCAAGGTGGTTAATACAGAGTGCCAATTCAAGTGTGGTAGTTAAGAGTTTGCAGTGTGTGTGTGTGTGTGTGTGTGTGTGTGTGTGTGTACACACTGTATATGTGGATTGCGGTGGTGTCATGAAGTAGTTTTTGTGCCATGGGGTTTCATGCATCTTACTGAAAACAAAGTCCCAACATTGCATAAAAAAAACATCTTTCACTCACACCGGTTGGGTGCTAAGGATGGAAAGAAACCAGGATCAGGCCAGGAAGGGTTAAGAGTGAGGATTAATAGTAGTGTGCATGTGCGTGTGTAGGGGGAGGAAAGGTGTGACTTCAACAGTCACTGATTGGTCAATTTAATTTGTTAGCATCCATCATCTAGAAGAGTCCTGTGAATCCCGAGGATCCTCTGGGCTCCCGTCTGTGCCGTGCTCCACGTCTTCATCCTGCAGGTCCCCACCTCCCCTCATGGATCCTTCTCCTGACTGGGAGCCAGAAGGTCCAGGGAGGGGGCCCATTGAGTCAGGGATGCCTAAAGCAGAAACATCAGAGGGGGCAGCCGTCTGCATGATCTTCTGCCGTACCTCCCTGATCTTCAGCTGCAGACACACCTTGGTAGGAAATATATCGGAGTATCTTGTCTGGAAGGCTGCAGTGGCCTGAGCTAAAAACACGATAAAAATAAACACAACACAAATCAACAAGTGTAAATTAATTCTGAAAATGCTTGTAGATATATTGTAGTGTGTGTTCTCATCTTACCTGATGGAAAGAAGCCCTGCTCTTGGAACAGCTGCATGACCAGCGCTCGCCTCTGGTCCAGTGTTCGTCTCAGGGAGGAGTAGGGCACCTTGTCAAACTCCATATCGGTCAGGATGTCTTCTCCGTCTGTGGCTGGGTGAGAGACAAACAGGTCGAGTCTTTAGTTACAACAGTCTGTGTTTATGTCCCTTCAGGCCCATCGTCTTTGATCCAGTCGGAGAAGTGGGACCAACAAAACAGGAAAATACAGCAGTGGCTACAACATTTCTCCAAGTCAGTAATTCTTATCTGACTCACACATGTTGGGATGTTCTCATCAGTCTTAAAGTCAGTTTAAAAAAAGAAAAGAAAAAGGTCTCCATAGTAGATATTTCCAGAGCTTTCAAAAGCATCGTTTAATTTTTTTATTTTAGCCTATAAATTCCAACTTGATACATTTTACTAAATCATCTCATCATATGTTTTTTGCTGGGAGAGGAAAAAAAAAGTATTAGAACTATGGAATATTTTGAATGAAATGACACATCAATCACATCAAGCAAATGCAAACATAATAACTAATAGTACTTTCTCAACCAAACCAGTTAACTATTAAAAAAGAAATAATGAATGAGTAAGGTTCATCATCAAATCTGACAGTCACAGGTGGCTCCTCCTATGCACACTAATTGAGAATTGTATGATGAAGGATAAAAACTGTCAATTTGATTTTGTGCAGGTTGATACTCCTGACAGTAAGAGACTGTTGTCTCTGCCAAATGAGAACCAAGCACAATTTGCTTGTGCTCACATATATATTCCAATGTGTCGCATATTTTATAAATGGTTAATGTACAGTGTATTCCCAAAGGTCTGGAAAGTGGCAAAGGTGACTCCAATACCGAAGGAAAATAAATTCCCTGCACGCATACAGACCAAGTAACACCAGCTAACTGATGACTGGCTGAAACACATTGAATTGTGACTAAAATGTGAAGGGGCACAGCAATGGCTAGAAAGTGCTTCACTTATTTAACATCCTCTTATTATTGGTCAGGTAATAAAGTCCTTGGTCTTTTGTCACCTGCAATACTCTCCAGTCAAATGGTCAGCGGCAGCGAAGAAAGACATAAATAAACTAGTTCAAAACCGAGCCGCCAGATTGGCACTCCAGTGCTCAATAAGAACAAATATAGCACATGTGCACTCTCACCTGTCCTGGTTCTCAGTTGAAATTAAACTCCACTATAGCCTTCTCATGTTCTTCAGAAATGTAGTAATTAATCAGACACCTAAACATTTCTTCAAGTACAAAACACATGCAACTGACATAACCATCACGCTAGGAATACTAGCCCAGCTCACTTGATACCTCCAACCCGAAGAACAAACCTCCTCAACCCAATAAACAATGCGGAAACTGGTAGTATCGTAGTAGTAATAATAATAATCTCTTTTGAAAACATGTTTGGCAGATTCTCACGAAGATGAGTAATAAAATAAAGCAAACTACGAAGAAGGCATTTATGAGGAGATCATTAAGACACACAAGATAAAAATCATTACAATGAAAGTAAAGTGCAAACATAAAAAAACACCAATAAACAGACAGACAAGAGCTTCAACCCAAACCTCTCACCTACGCTTCTACTACACACATCACCTATCAAGAACTACTGTAGACATTAAAAGACCAGAAGCAATGACCTTAAGTTAAATGCATGGAGACTCCTTGCTCTGCCCCGTGTTTGTTACCTGCTCTGTCGAAGGTGAAGATGTCTCCCTCACACTTGGCGGCACTTTTAGGCGTATTGGGCTCCGAGCTGCAGCTTGAGCGCCGCCGACTCTTCCTCTTAGGAGAGACTTGCTCGTCAGTGGCAGAGTCCAAATCTAGAAGCACCCAGAAGAAGAAAATAGTAAAATCAGCAGAGAACAAATCTCCATATTTATCAAGATTCATCATCTGAAATCTGTACGGAGCATCATGTAACTTAGTGAACAGTTCATAAACACTTGCTACTTTGCGGTTTGCCAAATTAATGCACATTCACGACACACAACGCAGCTATTTTAAAGTACTCAGTTTAAAAGCATTAATTCAGAGTATCATGAGAGTAAAACCTGTAGAGTTCTTCCTCTTGCGGCGATAGCTGCCCAGAATCGCGCGGGGTGAAGTGGCCAGACTCTGCAGGGTGGGTGACGGCAAAACCTCCTCAGGCCGAAACTCTGGCAGCTCAGCAAAGCGCTCCTCGAAATACACCTCCGACAGCACCCTGCCCGACCAACGCGCACACACACACACACACAATATACAGTATATATACACCGTCCATCAGGGATTTCTGCAACCTTACACACAAGAATCATAAAGATGTTAACTCACTTGTCTACTGATTCAAAAGTCTTCTTAAGTGGTGGTGGGCGGGTTCTGACTTTTTTGGGTGGAGGACCTTCTTTGTCAGCCTGTGGGGGGGGCAGGGTCAGTTCTGTGGCGGATGGAGGGGGGGGAGGGGAGGAGGGGAGGGACTCCTTCCATCCAGCCTGCACAGAAATTTCAATTTCAAATGTATTTTATACAAAGTCACACTATTCATTTCTCTTTTTTACTATTCTGATATATTTTTGAATTAAGAATGGTCCATTAAAGCCCTACTTGATGTCACGTGTCAACAACAACTGGGTACTTTCCTCTCATTGTGTTAGACGGTGTGTGTGTGTGTGTGTGTGTGTGTGTGTGTGTGTGTGTGTGTGTGTGTGTGTGTGTGTGTGTGTGTGTGTGGCTCCGCTCACTTCTTTGGTGGTTGTGCTTTCTCTGTGTTGTGTGTCAAAGGAGTCCGCTGCACTGGAGCCCTCCAGGGGTCTGTCAGAGGACGGCGGCTCCTCCGCAGGGTGTGTTGATGGAGACCCCGTCTGCCCCGCCAACTCAGCATCAAATGAGAAGCGACTGTTGGCTGCAGCTACTCTCTCCCTGTCTCTCTCCCGTTCCCTGTCTCGTTCCCTGTCTCGTTCCCTGTCTCTCTCCCTTTCCCTGTCTCTCTCCCTTTCCCTGTCTCGTTCCCGGTCTCTCTCCCTTTCCCTGTCTCGTTCCCGGTCTCTCTCCCTTTCTCGTTCCCTTTCCCTCTCTCGTTCCCTTTCCCTCTCCTTTCCTCGGCTTCCTCCTTCATAGCTGCCTACGGGAATGTTCGCCAGCGTTGCCTTCACCTTCTGAGGGGTCCTGACTGGAAGCTGGGTTAGTTTCGGTGTACCTGGTGCACTGCCTGTAAAACGGAAAGATGAAGAAAAGTAAAAAAATAAATATCATCAATAAAACAATTCCCATTCAAATGACAATCATGTAAATCCAAAGCAATACATGCAGCCGTACCAGGTGTTTGGATTGGAAGAGGACTGCAGGGCCTTGTGGACACAGCTGAGCCACTTGGAGGTGCCACTGAGCTGCAACTGCTGGAGGTCTGCCTCTCCAGGTGTCTGTCCGAATGCGTCAGCATGTCTGTCTGCCTCTCAGCCAGTCTGTCAGCCTGTCGATCTGCAGGTCTGTCTGGAGGCAGGTGCCTGTCTGCCTGTCTGTCCGGATAGGGCTGCGGATGCGGGTGTGTGATTATGCTGGGGGTCGCTGTGTGTTTGGACAGGATGTGGGGGGAAACGGTGGTCGGGCCAGAGATGGAGTAGACCACGCCGGGGGGTACTGCTGTCATAGAGACCATCCCTGTTGCCATGGTGACGCTAGGTGAAGAAGGGTAGATGGTGGTGACTATCTGGCCCCCGGAGCCAGAGGCCGGGGCTGCGGTGGAGGGCTGTGGAGCCTGAGCTGTGGCTAAGAGTGGTGGCTGACCTGAAGGAAGGAAACAGGACCAGGAAGACAGATGTTATTTTCGTTTGCTTTATTGCTGACTAATATAATACATTTGTGATTGTGCTTTTAGCATAGAAAGGTATTTAGCTAGACATACTGAAATTGGTTTACACACCACATCATCAATATCTATATCTATAAGCAGACTGTAAGCTGTTTTAGCATTGTTCATCAGACGGCAGACTTTTAATGATAAAACAGGTGCAGTTTATTCATTTAATGTCATGAAAAAAATAATTTTATGAATAAAACTGTTGTAACTGAGGGCAGACTTCCCAAGTATGTTTGAGCTAACAGCATTAAAGCAGTTTAGAGAACCACATAGACCCATTTTTGTTGTTGTTTAGAGGGGGACATGGGATCTTTAGGGGGAGATAGCAGGTCAACAGTATAAGCTGTATAGAAGTGGGAAACATCATCTGAAAGTTAGGAACCTGAAGATTAATTTAAGATCTAGCTCAGCAGTGTGAGTCAAGTTGTTCTAATCATAAATAAATATTAAGCAAATAATTAATTAGGTAATCTAAATAAATTGTGGCTTTAGAACAGTATGATGGACATACAGTATATGATGGCCAGTCTCATACTCACTTATGTCTCATAAGTCTAATGTTTGGGTTGATTTGTTACACAGATTTGGTGCAAAATTAAAAAACAAATTACCCTTTGAGAATTGATACGAATGATTAAGAATCCTTACAAAATACATTAATACACCAAGGCCTTGAGGAACACGATAGAAAAGTCCATGCTGAGATTTGGTCAAAGGTGAGCACTTCTGTTATGGAAACTGTTACGAAACCCACTTAAAATAATACACCTAGCTTGATTATCATAGAGGTCATTTTATACAATGATGTCAAGTAAAAAAAAAATGGTCTCACTACAATGAAATGGCTAACATGAGGACTTAATTGGGCTCATACCCAAATCGTGCAATTCCAAGCCTGATTAGTTTAGAAATCGGCCAACATTTGTCAAGTGCCAGCTATTTTTTGTTGAGGCCTGTTTGCCTCCCACTGTTCGTATCGCTGCTTTCATTTTCATAAAAATACTTTAAAAGCACAAATTGCATAAGGAACAGAAGCAATGATCCCTCCACAGCACTGACCTGCAATCAGTGGCTGAACCAGAGTCTGACCCGGTGGTGCGATAGCTGTGAATCCGAGTGTTGCCAGGGGAGATGGCACATATGCAGATCCAGGCACCGGCAGGGCTTGCTGGGTGGTGGAAGAGCCTGTTGTCGTGGAGACCAGAGGCAGAGTGGATGGGACCCCAGGAGTGGACTGGACATAGGTGATCCTGGATGAGGAGGCACAGTAAAGGGAGGAGGTGAGTAAAGGAAAGACATATGGGAGAATTAAATGTATGTATGTATGTATGTATGTATGTATGTATGTATGTATGTATGTATGTATGTATGTATGTATGTATGTATGTATGTATGTATGTATGTATGTATGTATGTATGTGTGAAGAGAGGGAGTTAAGATGACATTTTTGTAATGACAAAATGTCAGAAAAGGTGACAAAGTGTTAATGTAATATAATGAGCCAGAACAGGAATGCAGGGAACAGAGACATGATTAGAAAGAAAGAGGAAGACATAAGAGAAGTGCTGCAGTAAGGGTCAGTGGGTGAGTGTACATCCCATCGAGTAGCACTGGATGACTAGTGCTCTGTGTGTGCGTGTGCGTGTGGAGCTGAGAGGTAGTGTGGGGGAGGCAGGCAGAGGCAACTTGGGCCACCAGCAGCATGACTAACACACCCAGAATAGAGCTGCACTGCTGCAGCTGCACTCCTGCTGGAGTTTTTGTTTCTCGTATATTGTTTACTCGCTATGCTTTAAGAAAAATGGACATCCCAGCCATTAAAGAATAGTACTTCTTTATATTATTTTATAATTTATCAAGAATGTAACTGGAGATACTTCAATCTGTAAACGACAAGAAAAATATGTATTTATTTTTGCTAAAAACTTTGTAAATGGTACGACAGTTTAAAAAAGCAAAAGCGTTATTAGAAGACATTATCTGCATTTACATGGAGCTTTTTATCCAACTAATAACCACAATAAAAGTCCACTCAAAATAAAACTACTTTTATTAGCCGTCCAATGAGTGAAAATTGTGATGTAAATATAATTTTTGATTGCATTCTATTTTTGGGGCATATGTTCATAAACTGGCACCCGTTTGTCAGAGTCGAGTCTAGTTTGACTGGCACATCATTTGTTCACGTCTCCTTTCAGACATCTGATCTGTAACCTTGTTGGGTTTATCCATCTCCTTAAAATGTGTCTGACATACAGTATTTTGTTTGTAAAAGGGTATATTAAATCAGATTTGATTTCCGTGCGCATATGAAACGCTAATTACACCGGCGATTAAAATGTACTGCACAGCTTTCTTTAGAGGGCGGCATAAGTCGCTTGAGTAGATTATAACATTTGTGTTTTGAAAAACACTAAATACTGCAAACATGATAGCAACACGCCCAAATGTTTACTTACAAGGTGAAGTGCATTTCTGAAAAAGCCTTTGATAGCCTTCTTTCAGTGGCAGGGTTTAGTCTCATGAAAATAAAAAAAAGGTGCAAGCCAGGCAATTACAGAAAAGCTTTTCACAGTTAATTTAGAATAACTATTGGGGCTAAAAACGTATCTGCAGTCGTTGTTTAGTTTATCCTGGTGCACCAAAGTGGTGACAGTTCACCGTTTAGCACAGACTACGAGTTGACATGTGTCTGCGTGTAGCTCACCAGGAGTTATCAAGTCAGCAGTGGATGCCCAAGTGCAGAACGAAAAGCACAAAAGGGCGGTGGTGAAGGTTCAAGAGGTACAGGATCCATATACATTCTTTCATTGTGATTTGTTTGTCATTGCCTACCTGGTAGGAGGTGGTGGCAGCAGTACAGCCTGGGAGGGGGCGGATCCTGGAGCCACCACAGCAGCTGTGCCCACCGTGACAGGGAAGGCGCTGGCGGGGTGGACCGCTCCACCGTGAGGCAGCTGCGACTGGACCAAAGGCATGGGAGCTATTTGGATGATCTGGCACGGAAAGAGGAGCCGATAAAGAAAGGAATACGACAAATACAAAATGTACAAATGGGCAGTGCAAGTGGTGAGCTAATCATCTGTTTTTACTAGCGTTATAAACTTCTCATGACAGTGTCTCCAGTAAAGTGCTCACTGACCTTGCTTCCCGTCTGAGCACCGTTCTGGACCGGAAGAGGTGGAGCCACAATGGGAACCTGCTGGGCAGTGACTGGTGCTGTCCGTAATGTTGCCATGGGAACAAACATTTTGCCCTGGAGCACTGGAGACTGTGTTTGCACTGAGGCAAAGAAAGACAAAGAGGGAGAGTGGGCATTTTATTAGACGTAACAACACGACCATACTTACTGTGATGACTGCAGTTTGAAAACTCTCACCTCTAGTTCCAGGGCCGACCACTCCCACTGCTGAGCTGGACGAATATCCTGTCAGTGAACTTGTCCCCTGCTGCCTTCCATTGGCCAGGGACATGTGGGTGGGTGGAGCTGTGGGCAGGTTGAAGATACTGGTTGGCTGGCTGAGCTGCTGAGGTGGACTCTTGGGGTTGGCGTTGGCAGGCAGGGTGGGCAGGATGTACTGAACCTGTGTGATGGCCTTACCCCCAGGGGACGCTAGAGAAGAGAACTGGGGCTGAAGCAGGGACAGAGGCAGGGGCCCGTTGGTTTGGCCATGCGGTACGGAAACGGCGGAGGAGGAAAAGGCCTGATGCTGGGAGGGATGGTGGTGGTGGGAGGGTGTGATGAGCTGTAGAGCAGGTTGAGCAGACAGAGCCCCTCCTAATACCAAATTAGTCACGACACCACCAGGGCCAATGCCTGCACCTAAAGGATTAGGTGAGGAAGAGTAGTACCCACCCCCTGTGGCTGGAATCCCTCCTCCTGAACCAATCAGAAGTTGCGGCTGCTGATGGGGCGTCAGGGACTTCCTCTCTGGCGGATGTGGGCTGGATGTGCCTCCATCTCGGGTTCTGCTGGCGAGTGGGAGGGCCGTGCTGATAACAGGACGCATTACATTGGTCACCACCGTAGACGCCACCCTTACGGTGCCAATCCCCAGGTGTGAGTACACCCCCAGGGAACCTGCTGATGAGGAAAGATGCCCTCCAGCTGAAGAAGTGGAGATGACTGACTGGCCAGAAGTGAGGGAGAGAGATGTGGCTTGCACTCCTCCTCCTCCTCCTCCTCCTCCCCCTCTCCCATCTCCCCCAAATGTGTCCTTACTATCTCCCTCTCCTCTTTCCTTCCTCCTGTGATCTGAAAACCCTCCTCCACCTGATCTCCCCTCATCATAACGCTTGCTGCTGGGGTAAGAGGACAGTGAGACGCTCCTGACATGAGGGCTATGGTGTGAGGAAGATGATAATGCAGAGGAGCAAATGACTGGCGCAAAAACTCTCTGAAAAGAAAGAGCAAAACAGATACAATTATTTGAGACATTGAAAAGATCTAGAACAGGAGTAGAAATTATTGTTGAAATCGGTCACCTTTCGATCAAATCGGTCACATTTCAAATTACTTTTGAAATCGGTCACCTTTCGATCAATTTCGTCTCCAGAACCAGTCTCACTGTCGCTGTCAGTCACCCGCTCCTTACACTTGAGGTCGATGGAACTGCTCGGATAAGGGTCCTCTGTGGAAAAGAAAAATACACTACAGCTACACTTGACAATCCTTGCAATTTTTATTTTATTTTTTTTATTTTAAATTGTACTTAGTGTCTGAATCAGCTCTTAATGCCACCGGATCTTTATAATCCAAACATGGAAGTGGGCAAAAACTGGACACAATTTAGCCCCATTATGAGCTAAGAAGAACTCCACATGCAGTTGCTGGAAATGTACAAAGTATTCCAGATTCACAGGAAGCAGTGTACTATCCATGTTAACTAATCTAATCTAACATTTGGTTTTATGGGCTAGAGAAGGTCTGATTTCTCACCAATGACATCATCATCTCCCTCCTCCTCACAGATGACCATGCGCTCCTCGTCACTGGTCATGTCCTCGCTGACCCCCCTCTGGGACTGTGACAGGGGCGGGGCATGACTTGAAAACTGACTGACACCATCCCCACACATCTGAAAGAAAAGTAAGACTTACTAACTTGTCTTCTCAGTAAATGTTAAGTATGAAAGATGCTGTTTTATCATTATAAAAAGTAGTGTTGCAAATATCACACTTAAAAAAATTATATTGCAAAACAATATTTAATGTTTGTTTAATGTTGTTTAATATCTGTCTGGGAAAAATACCTGTGCTCCTCTCTTACCTGTGCCAGTTCTACCAGGGCCTGTGTATTTCCCCTGTCACTCCGCTCCAGGCTGTGCATGGCACTTTGAGAGAAGGCTCTGGGACGGGTAAGCTGGCCCACATGACCTTCTCCTGTGTTCCTCTCAGACACGCCGGCCAAACCTGGACCCACCCCCTTCAGCTCCACAGAATGGGGCTCTATCAGGGGGCAAAAAGAGGTTTGTTAAAGGACGTCAACAATATATGACGCGTTACAAAAACATATTTGTTGTATATTTGGAAATCTGAGTGAAACCAACCTGTGGACTCAGACATGCTCCTCTCTCTGATGTCTTTGCCCCCCGGCACCCCACGGCCCTCTGAGCTGGACTTCTTCCTGTCTTTGTTACACCACTTCCAGTCCGGGTGAGCCTTAAAGTGGGCCTCTTTTACCTGGGAACAGGATTAGAGACAAGAGAGAGCGATGAAGTAGAACAAAAAATAAATAAATTGGAGATAGATATATATATAAAATATACAAGGGCATATGCATTTTTTTTATGCACTAACCTTTGTTTGATTCTTGTGCTAGAACTAGATTTTCAATCCTTTTAAAATGTCAAATGTATAACACTACAGCAATCACATATTCAGCTCTGATAAGGAGTGGGTATTTAATTGAAAATATAAAAACTGCAGTAAATAATAGCTGAGAAGGAAAAAGGAATTTACTCAAATTAATTTTGTCTGATCTTAATTGATCAGACAAAATTAATTTGAGTAAATTCCTATTAAAGTCTTAAAAACCCAATTCATAGTAAAGTGGTGAGTTATTTGGTTTTCCTATGCTGGGGTGCCGGGAAACAGGAACTGTGGGCTGCTGAGCGGCACACACCACAGTGAGATGACACCCTGCGCAGCCAGAAGTCATCACTTCCCCATCCATGTTCCTCGGCTCCCCAGCGTTTGAAAGTGACCGCCGCTCCTCCAGCAAAGACGGTGACGGATCCTTGTATTTCTCAAGCCACGTTGTTTTAAGTATTTGTCCAAGTGAAGACCTGGCATTGCTCAATTCTACATGTTGTCAAAAAGTAAAAGCAGCAACTCGGGTCGTGTTTCTCTGCGTAACATTCAGTGATGTTACCGACATTAAAGTATTGCTCAACAAATATAGATTTTTGTCAGTCGACCTCAAGTGAATCACATTTCCTTGATTATAAAAGGTGTTTGTGATGCAAATTTCCATGACATTTCCAAAACGTTCTGGGTATATTCATTTCCAAAACTCCTCCAGACCTGTAAATAGCTTTTTTTTTCTTTCTTTTTTTTATGTGTGATACGGCTTGCTTGTTGGTGCAATAAGCTATATTTATAAATCGCCCAGATAACAAGGCTTTTGATAAAGTTACATCTATCCAGCGGGTTTCTCGCTGTTTGTTGTCCAGTGGTAGTCGAGTCGATGAAGCGGATGAATGAATAGAAGGGAATCATGCGTGCATATCTTTGTAATGAACTAAGCTACAGCTACAAAAATATAGGGTATGCCGTGTCAACCCAAAGTTTAAAAAAAGAAGATACCTTAAACTTTCACTTTGTCAAATGAACAAGCAACTTAAACTAATCAAGACCCGTTGAAAAACTATTTTCATTACGATGCACTTGGTATCCTGAAGCTGCATGCCCTGTGCATAGTTGGTACTAAAAGACTATTTTAGTACGGGTGTTAATGGTATGGGTGCTAATCGGTGCTAATTATCAACAACCTAATGCCACAGTTGGCCACATGGGGCACAAATACAGTCTCATCAAAACATTAGTATAATAAGGATTTTAGCTTGTCAGCCAGGTTTTTCATGCCCATGCAAACCCTGACGGTAATTCAACATCATGTATCAAGAATCCTTAAGTTATACGTCAAACTTCTTAAAAAAAAAATTTGGTCTGGAAATGCAACTGTCCGTGTACCTGGAAGGCCAAATCGTGGTACTTTTGTTTCTCCTTTGGTCCAAGAGCATACCACCACTCCCCAAGAATCTTGCTGACTGTCCTGTTGTCCTGGTTTGGGTGCCGCTGGTGCACCAATGCTCGATGGCGCTTACTGAAAATCATAAATGCATTCATTGGTCGCCGGATGTGGTCCTTCTCCCTCTGAAAGATTAAGCAAGAAAGATTAGTAAATGGAACATTTAGAAATGTTGACATTGATGATGGGAGCAGTGAAAAGACTACCTTTCCAGGGCTGCTCTTATCTCCATCTTTGGGCAGCGCACTGAGGGACTGAGTGCGTCTCTTTACTGTTGATGTAGAGATCGGCTGCTCTGGTACAACTGATGGGAGGAAGCTGGAAGGACACGAAACAGCCCTCTGTTTGTTATCTTTATTAGACATTTTCCTTGAGGACAAAATGCACATGCAGGCTTACGCTTAAGCACTACTTTCTCTTTCCCTCTTTAATATTTAAAACTGGGACATTTTCTACTTTGTAACTGTTATTATTTATCTTAGAACTGCAAGTCTATCAGATGTAGACACAGCACAAGTAGTTCATCTCTCATGAGATACATCAGCAGATTCAGCAGATAGCTCATCCATTTCAATGGCCGACAGCCTGGCCACTGCCTTTCATATAGTGATAGAGCCCAGAGATGGAATGCTTTTGTTCCCATCTGCTTTGTTCTGGCAGTGAGCTCTTCTGCCCAAATTAGCACGAGGATACAGAAAATATCACACTCCCATACTGTATGTGTCGGTACACAAAACCACACAGAAAATGACTGCAAGGGCTGACTTGGACAAATACATAACCCCTTTTTATGATAGGGTTGTATATACAGTGTGTATCTTTATGAGTTCATGTAGCCTCAAAAGGTTAATACATCAAATCCCCCTCCCCCATCCCCAAAAAAGCACTTACAGGTCATCCACATCACTCTCTGTTTCGCTGTCGGGCCTCTCCCTCTCTGCATCTCCTTTCTCCTTCTCTGGAGGCAGCTCATCGGAAGAGGGGGGAGGCCGCGGTGGAGGAGCTCTCTCTACAGTGGGAGGTGCCTCTGCAGGCTGCTGTGACAGCGCTGCCACCCCCTGACACTCTGAGGAAGAACAACAAAGAGATGCATCTGTGTTAAGGGCAAAGTAAACAATATATGGTCCTCAAAACTGTATTAAAATCGAAAGGAAAATGACATGAAACTGGTGATAATACATTTTCCAGAACCATTTCGTCAAAACATAAATGTATTGAATACCTGTCTTCAGACTGGCTGTTTGGGGGTGGTTGACTGGGTGCTGGCCCTCTCCTAGCTGAGAAGAAGCATCTGATTGAGTGGGTGCCAGGAAAGGTACCAATGAATGCCAGGGGAAGACTGGAACTGACCGCGGCTCTACGTTGGTCCATACTGCAGAGGAAACAAGCATTGTTTATTACAGCCAACACCATCGGATGACCAGCGCTTTATAAAATGCTTCCCTGATCAGAAATCACTTTCAAAAGAACTCGGCCTTCTTGCATTCAGATTAACAAGATGCTATTTCCTTATTCGGGGAATCGGGGGCCTCAGTGCAACACTCCCACAAGAAAAGCATTCCTCGTCTAATCATAAACTCTAATAATTTCTTTAAATGCTTTTTTTTTCCTGGAGTGATATAACCACAAATAAATTCAAGAGTCAGACTAGAACCAGCTTTGACCGTAGCACTTACGATACACAGCACTACTGGCTTTCATTTTAGCCATCTAATACGACTAACATTTGGGACATTAGGTGAATGCAATTAATTATTACCTGGCAAAATACAGAAATATCAGTACTTAAGAGAAGTGCAGAGAATAGCAGTACTGCCACAGTAGCCCACCTCCAGCCACTTAACTGGTTAAATCACTCCAACAACAACAGATCTACAAAAGGACTCTCTGTTCTCAATAACAGGCTGGATGGAGAACAGAAGCTGGTACAATCTGAACCCCCACAAATAAGTAAGCGACTGTAGAAATCATATCATCTGTATTGCCATTATTGAAACTGATATCTTAATAAAGGAGGAAAGCTGCCTCCTATACGCATTCTAAAATATGAGCTGTCCCTCATTAATTCAAACACTTGTGTTGCCTTAGGCTACAAGTAAACAATATTGAAATGTTGCTGTATGGAACAAAAAGAACATTGTATTCTCATACAAACAGTAAGGTAATGACATGGACTAACCAAACATGCTTAATCCTTGGCGGAGATACTGAGGGTTCTCTGATGAGAACATGGTTGAATGAAATCCTTGATGTTTCTCCCAAAAATAATAATGTGTCCTTTTAAAATCTCTCTTCTAAAACACACAGAAATCCAGCTAAAGAGCCATCTTTGATAAACAATCTCGAGCTGATATTGCAGAGAAGCTCACAGATGAGAAGTGACCAACAGTGTCTGTGTCCGTTTCATCCCTACAGGTTGTGGTCATCATTCACAGTAATAACTGCATCATTAACCTGCATCTTACTGATTTCAAGATATGGCATGGAGAGGCAACCTTTTTCGTTTTTTTAGTTCCAATGAGAGTACAAATTAAATATGTCAGTCAACTAGAGTAAATCTCTCCGGATCGCATATCTAATAACGGACATGAAGCAATCAAACATCAGTGGACAAAATGTACTATAAACGATTGCAATACAAAACAGAACTCAAGGTAAATTTGTACGGATGCAACAGCGTATTGACGACCCACTAAAACAACGAGTGTGATCGAAAGCAAGGTCCCTCCTCCCTTTGGTCTAATTACCCCCGATGCCCTCTCTCCCTGTTTGTTTACATTACTACAGCAGCTCGGTCACGAGGGGGTTAACAAGGCCTCGAGCCCATCCACGGCCTGGATTAAAACATCCACCAGGAAGCTACGCAGTCTCTCTGGGCCACGTAAAACCTCGCTCTGCGCCACAATACAGCTGCAGACAGGTGGGCTCGGCTGCTATTAAGAAGTAAAACAAGCCCTGTGTCGCTGGAAGAGGGTTTGTAATCGATCAGGGGAAGCAACAACTGCAACAAGCGAATTGGGGCGATCAAAGCTAAGGCGGTTCGTCTAACTTGGAAGAGCGTCGAAAGAAACTGCTTATCGTCAGTACGAGCTATTTAGTTACACGCCGACTTTAATACTTGTTGATTCATGTGACAAACCAACAGGGACACGGATTTAGCCGCCTCTTGTAACAACAAGAGCCTCGTGTGCACCGCTCCAGATTGGACCAACCTCTCGGGAACGCCCCTGGTCGTGCACCCACCGTTCAGACAGAGGCAAGAGAAACGCAATTGTTCTCATGTCAACTACAAAAGGCGTATTCACACGCACTGGCCAAAATAAACCAGCAAGGACTGTTTGAAAAGTGCATTTCAGACAAATACGAACTTGTTTCCCCCCCCTAATTACCTGCTGCTAGAATTGCACCTGTCCTAACCTGACAGTTCAGCTAACACCTACCCGACATGCGAAACCGCCTATAAAAAGGATAGCGGCCAACTTGAGTTCACTCGTGTTTACTCGGCATTAGCAGATGTCGTTGACTGTAAATCTGGTGCATTCATCCATCACCCAGTGCTTCCAAGCCCACTATCCATCAGCTGATTATCAACACTACCTTGTCCACTCCGAGCTGTATATGCTGCTCTCTGTACAGTCTTTAATCTACCAGCTCCTATCCTACCTGGCCAATCTTGCCACCGACTTGACGTTAGCTAGCAACCGATGAGTCTACGCCACGATAAAAGCCACCACCGTGAGGACTCCTGGCTTCATCTGCGAGGAAAAAAGGAGGGTAAATCGCGGTTGTTTCTCATCGTCAGGGCATCAAACGAGCGGCTGGTTGAAGATGCCCGAGTATTGGACCTAAACCGGACCGTGGGGGGTGGCGCTTCACGTGAAGCGAAATAGCAACATTAGGTGAAACCCGTTGGTGGTATCCGTCCGTCTGCAGCAGGTTAGCTAGCCACTTCGTGAGGACGACATCGGCGCGCACACCGTCCAGTTCGGTTAACACTTGGTGCTACGAGTGCTGTTGAGGTCCTGAAAAGTCCTCGTATAGCATCTCACCAGCTCCCGGACCGAGATTACTCCCTTATTTTTGTCTCGTTCTCTCGCCCTTTCTTTCTCTTTCCCTCCCTCTTCCTCTTGTTGTAAACTAGGCTGCTTGCCCCCCCCCCTGTAGTCGCCCCCTCCCCTTCTCGTCCTGTCAACCTCGCCCAGCCTTGTCCCGCCTCTCTCGGCCTGTTCCACTCGGCTATTGGCCAAGGGAGCCAACCGTCATCGCCGCGCCGCGAACCCTGATTGGCCACAGTGTGCACTGGAATGCCAGTCATATGCAAATTTGACCCGGCTTTACGACCAGCGGCTTTTCTTACCACGTAAACTGACTTAACTTAAATATACAATAACAATACAATGAAGATAAACCCATAATATAGTTCCAATGTATTTATATGGAAACACTGGCTGGCATTCAAGTTATTAATCAAAATTAATTTTTTATGTTTCCTCAGTAAGCCCACCCCTCGCTGTCATTGGTGCAGGAGTCGTAGTAAATCTTGACTGATGCGTGAATCCACCAATCAAAAGCCGACATTCAGATGTAGGCCAACCAATGGCCTAACAGAAGTTAGACAAGATCCCTCCTTCTTACAAATTCTCGGCAAAATATGTAATACCCATGAAGACCACACGATGAAAGAAGGCGCTAGTGAGCTATCTACTGTTTACTTTCCACGCTCCTTTTATGCAGTCTGCACAGGGGGTGGAGGGCTTTGGGGTCAAGATGACAATGCACATCCTCATACAATAAACCTATATAAGTATGCAGTCATTATGCATGCCATTTGTTTAAGTTTTAAGTTTTTCCATGCAAACACAAATTCTGACTATTATAAATCAGCAATATTCACTTATTAGAGGTGTTATAAAACCTTTCTCTTACAACAGCTGAGAGGCAAGTTATGTCATTTTCCACCATAAAAAGCCCTTTCAAATCCCAAAACATTTTTCCCATCCCTCCATCATGCAAATGTGCCTCCTCCAGACAGAATGTTCAATGTTCTGATGCAACACTCACAGGGCAGGAAGAGAGGGAGAAAAAGAGAGTTGAAAACAGGAGAGTCAGGGTGGTTGGAAAGAGAGGGAAAAAGGGTGGAGAGGACTAGAGGGTAAAAATAGACTGAGAGTCATTTTCAGCAGGAGAGGCAGGGAGGGAGGGAGGCCTGGAGGAGGTTGGGTGGGTGGAGAAAACAACTTGTGAAAACAGAACTTCTCTTAAATGGAGGAAGGGCGTGGGGGGCCAGAGATGGGGGAGGCAAAGGGAGACAAAGGCACAGCATTTAAAGGTATACCTATAATGTTTTAGGTATAACACAGCTACGACAGTAAGGAAGAAGACTTGGTTTCCCGTCATACTGTATGAGTCAAGAAGTCATGCTCAGTTTAGATCATCTATCCATAAGACAAATACAACACTGGGAGGGACTTAATGACCACGACCAGCCAGTCAGCTCATAACCAACGCTGTGAGAGCCACGAGCAGCAGCTGTCCTCAGTAGTAAAAAGTAAACCCTCTCAGTCCTGGGTTTCGTTTCTCTAAATGGAAAACACTGATAGATCTAAATGTGGATCTGTGCAACTATACAAGACAAGATAAATAGTATTCAAGCATCAAGTACATTAGCAGTGTACCGAAGCTCCTTTGGCTGTATTTTGTCAGGCCATTATCAGTAAAGCATCTTGTGGCATGTAGAAATATGGGGTGACTGTACTTCTTTGAAGACTGCAGGTTTACAAACAGGGTCAAACTAGAAGGCATTAGACAGGCCGAGAAAGAGAGATTAAAGGTTATCAACCGCACCGAGCTCTCAACAAGTCAACACAGTGTGCAAAGCGGAGGGAGTTGGACAGCTTGGCTGTTGAGGGATTACTGTGGCTGCGCAGTGGTTACAACCCTGGTTAAACAATACAAGCCCTTGATAATAAACTTCATCTGACCAATTATTCAGAGCAGAGTACTCAGTTTTACACCTACATTCTTGATAGTCACAACAAAATAGTGCAAATACACTTGTGTAAAAGTCACCTTTTTCTCACTTCAGGGATCATTTCGATTGTCATTCAGCAGCTATTTGGGCAAAAGAAAAAAGACTGTGTTTATGTAAAGTTGCAAAGAGGAGGTGAGCTAGACAAGAGATGATGGTGGGAAACCACAGAATTCTCGGCCTTAGTCATATATTAAAGAGATAATCGGTGAAGAGTAAGAGAGAAGGTGTGAAAAGAACAGTAGAGAAATCCCCCCTTAGCGAAGTGGAGCTATCTCTGCCTGCTGCAGTGCAATATCTGTGTAGGTGTACAGCGGCTTTCATTGGCTGTGTCCTCTAGGCATCGTGCTCTTAATGTGCGTATGTATGCATGTCTCTCTAACCCCCAATTACATCTGTCATCCGCCACGTGACCTCACACAAGAAACTTTTCTTCCTCCTCTTTACCTATACGGAGACACCGTGCAGGCGGGGCGTCACCTTCGCTCGCCCTCCCATCCTATCTCTCTCATCCCTTAATTCATCTTCCACCCCTGTGCTCTATGTCTCTCCCTCCCACAGTCCTCCATTCGCTCCGTCCAATTATAACTCGATTTCACCAGTCCTTTGCAGTTACCATGGCAACAGCTATGTTGGCCACAGGTCCCTGTGTCACTCGTGGTCAACGGTCTGCCGCTGACCATGACCATGACCATCTACTGCACCGTAAAGTTAAGCAATTATTTTGCATGGCTTTTGGACAATATACAGGGAGGACTTTGTGAGATGCAAACAGGAGATTTTTAAATAGTACAAATGCACTGACTCTCTCTTCTCAACGGTGAATCATCAGTATTCGGTAAAATACATGAAAGTCAAACTTCTGACCAGCGTTTGCAGAGCCAGATTCCTTCATCCACTTTGTGAAGGAAGTTGTAATGTTTGTGATTGGCCATCAGGGGGCACTACTGGCCTGCAGATAAAATGGCCAATAGACGGGCAGCAGCAGAAAACCAGTGAAAAGACTGTGGAGCTCGAGATGCAAGGAAAGGAGAGGAGGAGGAGAGTGGGATGAAGGAGAGAAAAGACATTCCTGTGCTAAATAAAAAACTCCTCTCATTCCAAACTTGTGAATGTGAGGAACACATTGATCTCTCGAGAACAATGCATGTGGGTTCAACTGAGATCCTGAAGAAGCGAATCAGAATTGTGGTCTAACTTCACATGCATGTCGTCAAAGTCTTGGAGCCGCCTCAGCCTCAGACTGAGGAGTCCCACTGCACCAGAGCATTTTGAGAATCTCCCCAAAGTACGCTTCGCCCAATAGGAAATAAGATTATCGTTGCACATTACTTTTGTGGTAAGTCTAGAGGGCTTCACATGTGCTTTGGTGCCAGTCTAGATGGCTGTGTGATCCAGATGTGGTTGTTGCCATGGCCAGGGAGGATATGCAGGGCTTTAAGCGTTACGTAAAGCAGGGGCGGGAGGGAGTGGGGATGTTATTCCCGGGTATCCGTATCCGGGTAGACCAGGATGAAGAGAGCGAAGTCGAGAGGAGGGGAAGCGAAAACACTGCAATGCGATGGAGCAAAGGGTTAAAACAAATGTGCCATAACATTTTAGAAAGAAAAATAAAAGCAAGAGTGCAAAATAACGTGTCTGAGTGCAAGATAACAGCGCGAAAAAAGTGTATTTGTACTGAAGGGAGGGTGACATGTTTATCCAGTGTTGCACAAACGGCATGTTCATGTGTGAGCGACGGAGACAGAGATGGAGAATTACGCACACTTGACAACATATAATGGCTACGTAGTGATTATGCTTTCAATTATTTTAAACTGTGGGATATTTACATATACTATTGAAACATATCTCATGAAATATTCAGTTAAGATGATAAAAGTGCCCAATAAAAGCTTTTCTGTTTAAGAAACGATGACGCTGATGATAATTATGCTCACAGACACAATCATGCAGCACAGCGTGTGAGAGGCCGAGCAGCTTCACTACGTGGTCACACTGAGAAAGAAACCGGGTGTTTCTGTTGAAACTGGAATTTGGATTTGGATACAAGAGAACATAAACGTAACGATGCATGTGAGACCTTTACAGCAACAAAGTCATCGCGGTCCTCTCTATAAAAAAAAAGAGACCGTGCACTCTTTTCCTCACCTCCCACACTTTTGATGGATGTTGACACTTAAGAATACCACAAAAGTAAAATATTTTCTAAATAAATTCTCATGATATGGGTTGGATTTTTCTAAATAACATAAAACCAGTAGTAGGATTGGAAATGTCTATTGTAAATATAAAAGATATTTGACCTGGAATACTTCACTCACTGCTTAAATAATTTAGAGGAAACCCTCCGATTATCCAGCATCGTCTCTGTTGATGAAAACACCCAAAGACGGACTAAAGAGGAGCCACCAATAATAACCAAAAGACACACACACACACGCACACGCACACACACACAGACACACACACACACACACACACACACACACACACACACACACACACACACACACACACACACACACACACACACACGGGCTGCTATTTCTAATTGTGAATATTCTGTGTTATGTACTGGCTACATCAGTGTGATGTTTGCTTTGTTGCCATGGCAACAGACATTTTGGCGCTCACACATCATATCCGGTGCTCAATGATTGACGCTTGGTTACTCTGTCTCACACACACACACAAAAAAAGCGGTCTCATCCTTCACCTTGTCACTAACACTGTTCCCTTATTAACAGTTTTGATTTTACAGGAAGTTACAGAGACGCTTGAACAGACGTTTGATTTACTGACTCGTGAGCATGTTTAGGTTTGGAAAGCACAAACACACACTGAGAGAGAACATACGCAGCTTTTTTTCTTAAAAGTGTGAGACAGTGTTAGTTGAGGAGCTAAACTGAGCCGGGGGATTGATGCCTTATTTCAGTGTTGAGAACAAAAACACGGAATATAAATGTGCAGCATTACATCGTATGTCACATAGATAAGAGAGGAGGAACTCACAGACGACTTATATAAGAATTGTATGACATTTATTAAACCGTCCCCTTCGTCTTAAGTATTGTGGTCTCTTTTCCTTCTTACACATTAGATCCACACTTTCTATAAGATTGTCAAACTATTCTGATTATATTGGTTTGCTTCAAATATTGTCCTTTTATTAACTGATATCTCATATTGATTTACTTCACTCCTGATGAAATGAAAGTTCCTGCCTGACCACAGGAACACAGTATTGAACATTTAGTTTGCCCATTTGATTTATTCTTCTGATTGTTCAGTTTAATTAAAAGGCCTGGTGTATCCTAACCTTATCCCTGAAGGAGTAATGTGTCATCATTGATAACCCAAGTAGGATCATTTTAAACAAGCATTGCTTTCTCCCTCACATTAACATAATTCTGACCAATATTAAATATGATAATAATTACACTGATCTGGTCTTACCATTACACAAATATTCAATACGCAAATATAATTCAAGATCCAGAAGTGTCAGCATTATTATAGTTTACAGCACCAGTTTCTTTTGTTTTTGTTAAACAATTCCCAATGACTTCAGGGAATAACAATTGCCAGGATTTATATAATAATATATTAATAATTAAGATAATTTGCAAAACACTAAATTAAGCTTTAAAAGAAAATGTACTGTTTGCTCATATTTCACAAGCTGTTAAGAAGACACCAACACCTACACAAACTGGCATGTCACAAACGTAACACAAGCGTGATTGCACACACATACAAACACACACACACGCACACACGCACGCAAGCGCGCGCGCACACACACACACACACACACACACACACACACACACACACACACACACACGCGGTGTTTCCTACTTTCCCTCACATTTCACACTCTCCTACGACCATATGCAAAAGCTCACACACCCTTTCCAACTCTACAGAAAACACCCACATGTGGTCCTCGCTCAAAGATCTTCAAAATAAATGCACACGCACACATTAAAGCGTGCATGCACACACAAAGGGATGTTATTCATTCATTCAGCGCCCTTTCAGCTGCAAAAAAAAAAAAAGGGATCTGAGGAGGGACCGTACACTCAAAATGACAGCGTTCTCTTTCCTGTCCACTTCTCTGTCACACTCGGGACGAGTCCACCCAGTAATAAGTACACACACACACGGAGGGCAAAGTGCTCTGCTGAAGTGAATAGCACTAACCGATGCTTTATGTATAAAGAAACTGAAGTATAGGCTCTTATTTTCAGCTGATGGTGAATAATGTTCATACACTCACACACACTTTACACTTTATAGTACAGTGTTTTCCCACACCTCAGCTTGAGAAACAAATTCTTCACACACCCACTCAATACAATGCAATTTACAACATATATCCCACACACACACACACACACACACACACACACACACACACACACACACACACACACACACACACACACACACACATATTTAGAATCAACCCACTTCAGCGTTAGAGGCCAGGAACACAGCCCACACCTTGTTTCACTATGTCGTTACATGAGTCATTAATAAACAAACAAACACATGAACATACACACAGCAAGAGTAAGCGGAAATAGTTTGCAGTGAGAAAGAAGATACTAGTCGCCAGGTTCAGGATGTGACACACACACACACACACACACACACACGCACACGTATAATAAGCATGTTGGTCAGACATGTTCAAGAATTTAACAACTGCAAGATACGCAAACAGCTGTTAAATCCTCCTCTTTTCCTCCGTCGTCTTCATCTGTGCTCTCGTCCTCTGAGGCATTCCTCATTCTCTTTCTAATCCTCTTTTTTCTCCCTCTAAAATACAAAATCAAAAACAAGTTGCTGGAGACTGGCCTACATACATGTAGCCCTTACTTACGCTCCACACCAACTTTTGCTTTTGTTGTGAAATGTGAATTTCTTGCGTAGAGCTGACTGACTTAAAGCAGGGAACAGCTGCACTTCTTCACTCCTCCATTAATTTATTATTCTTCAGATTATTATTGAATTTCCCTGTTCCTTTCTATTATAAATCCATGCATTGTCTTGTCTATATAGTGTCGGTATGACACACGCACACACACACACACACACACACACACACACACACACACACACACACACACACACACACACACACACACACACACACACACACACACACACACACACACACAGACAGATAAATCATTTTGCATGGGCTGACATGGGTGATGTGACCAGGTTCATCATTTAGTTTAGTTTTAGCAGCAGCCATGAACAGAATGTTGTCTAACTGGAGCTTCTTTCACTGGGCATCAAACACACGCAGGTCGTGGCATGTTAATGTGAATCGAAGCCTCTGTTACACTGTGGGTGTTACAAGACAAGATACGTTAAATAAAAAATCACTTTGATTACTTTGATCATCTTGAATGAATATTAGTTGAGCTAAATCAAATTGATATGGTAATAAATTATATTATAATAGATGGCTGGTATTTGATAAATAAAAAAATATATAGGGAGAAAAAAATAACTGAGCAATGTCCTTTCTATTCACTATTTTATTTAACAAAAAAAACTCCTTTTAAAATAAAGGCTTTAATAAATCTCCCTCTCTTGCGAGTGTGTGTGTGTGTGTGTGTGTGTGTGTGTGTGTGTGTGTGTGTGTGTGTGTGTGTGTGTGTACAAAATAAAAGTAAAGCTACATCTACTCATAAATTGCCTAGTCTTCTCATTATTATAATATTTATGCCACTTGCAGTAGTTGCAAATAAATTCACATTAATAAACAGATGGGGTTTTTTCTGAGTACCTCCTCTTGTATTTTTCTCAAGACGTAGCTGCATTTCTCTGTGGAGTCTCAGCTTCTGAGTTGAAGAATCATGACTATTTGAATGCAAAATGCTGGTGAACCTGCGAGTCCAAAGCCTGTGAACTGATCTTCTCCTCAGTCTGAGTCGACGCTGTGTGTTAGCAGTTGACACTACAGAGCCAGACAGCAACTCAAAATGATATCCTTTTAAAAAAAGTATAAAACAGGTCTAATAACAATTTAATTTAGTGAGTATACTTTATGGATTGTAATAAAATTTCACAGACAAACTAAATATGCATAGATAAAAACAGAGAGCCCCCAACTCTTTATGCCACACAACTGTGAAAATATTAAGTTTACATTGAGTAATATTTCAAATATTGAGAGAAAACTGGAAGTTTTCTTTCGTTGAATTGAGTGTAATTATTATTCACTATTTCTTTACAAATAGGTACACTATATGATATATTTATCAACACATTATACATCATTGATGTTATTATTTTCTCATTGACAAGATATATTTTCTTTCAGGTTTTTCTTTTTTTTCATTCTTTTAGAATAAAGACACACAACTTTAATCTGAAAATAAACTAAATCTTTAAATAAAATGTATTATTAAACATATTTATCCTGTGATTGGAGTATTTCTGAAGATGCACAGCATTTAATATAAGTATTCCACATATTTCCTGTTTTCTGATTGCAGCCCAATTCACAAATTGCCACTAAAACCTCCATAGCCTGCAAATGTTCTCGTCATTCCTTCACAGGCACTGACCTCACACACAAAATTCACCCACACATATGCATCAGATCTCACCTGTGCCAGGACGTCCCATGATGATGTCCTTGCGTGGAGCGGGGTGAAGGCTTTCAGCTGGCAGGATCAGCGGCAGCAGAGCGGTGGGAGAAGGGTGACACGGAACTGGCTGCTGGACTTCACCCCCAAACCCTGTCTCCCTGTTCTCCTCTCGGTCCACGGAGGCGTCCGTGCTACTCGGAGCCGGAGCTGGGACTGTTGTGCTGACGGTAACTGACAGGGCCTGCAGGGGGGTGGCAGGGGTGGCAGCGGTGGGCAGGGAGGACGGTGTCGGGGACACAAACACTAAAGTTTGAGCCGGGCTCCGCAAGAGGACGGTGCCATTGGGTACTGTGGCTGCAGCGGCGTTGATGGGGACGGGAACCTGGAGGCCTGAAATTGGCTGAGGGGTGAGGGGTGCTAAACCGATGTCTTTAGATGAGGTTTTATCTGTCCCTCCCTCGTTTCCCCCTCCTCCTCCTCTTTCCAAGGGACACTCTGTAAATTTTGCAAGTGGGACTTCAGGATTCCTCACAATGACAGGAGAGTCCCGCAAGGCCTGCTGGGATACAGGGACCACACGACGAGGCCCTCCATCAGGAGTGAGAGGGGAAGGGGGAGTTGGAGATACCAGCAGAGGAGGAGGGGAGACGGCAGTGGAGGACAGTGGCCTACTGGACGAGGAGGTGCTGACTCCTCTGGGTCGGGAGAAGGTGGGTGTGTGCGTGCGGGAATGTGAAGCTGGTGTCTGGGGGGACAGCACCCGGAAAGAGTTGTTCAGGTCCCCCTGCTCCAGCTCTGTTTTGGGTGTGTAGTCGTGGTGGTGTGAGGGGAGGGGTGGTGGAGGAAGTGTGTCGGGCTTTCGTTTACTGGGGCTCATGGGGACCGTAAACATCAGGTTGCTGTGGAAGGAGGACTGGATACCTGAGGAGTGTCTCTCCCGTTCTCCTCCTCCAGCTGGGGTTGTTACCTTACTGCCCCCTGCCCCTCCTCCCCCCGTCCCGCTGGGCTGCCTGTGCCTCCGGGGTTGCAGGACCGGGGAGGCGGTAATCGGGGAGAAATTGGCGGGCCTGAAGCCGAACAGCGGAGAAGGTGAGGGGGAGGGGGCAGGGGAGAAGGGCGACTGGGTGGAGATGGGAGAAAAGGAGGGGGTGCCGGAGCGGGAGCTCCCTAATGACACGAGCATGGTGGCGGCCTCACACTCGTCAAAGTCAAAGCGTGACGACAGGTCATGGGGGAGGAGGGAGGGCAGGACCAAGCGGGGTCTGGAGTCTCCTCTGCTACTGGTCTCACTGCTCTCTCTGGATGTGTCGTCCCACTCAAACTCACTGCTCGCTCTCCCCCGCAGGTCAGGGGTGACAGTCCCTGAGCTGCTGCCTCCTCCCCCTCCCCCTGTTGTCTCCATCTCTTTGGACCTCATGGACAAGTGTCTTGAGCAGTATCCTCGCCGCTGAGACTCCTTCATACAGCCCTCCCTGGAGCACAGCCTCCTCCACTGCTTGCCGTTGAACTTCTTACGGATGCCATTAGGTGTGCACACCACATCGCCCTTCTTGTATTTCTGCTGAGCCAATGAGAGGGGAGTCCTGGAGCGAGAGGAGGTAGAAGTGGGAGTAGGGGTCTGAGTGGGAGTGGACTTTGATGGAGGTAGGCTTGGAGTGGTGTTGCTAATTTCAGACCCCAGTAGGGCAGGGGAATGCGGTGGCTGGGGACTAGCTAGGGTGGAGAGCTGTTGGGGTCCCAGACCTTCCACCACAGAGAGGTGTGGGGAGGAGGGGGGGTAGCCACTGGAGACGATGTTTCTGTGCTGAGAGGTCCCAGCATCTGTTTTGGGGCCGACAGTGAGCGCCATGTTAAAACGAGACACCTCAACATCCTCTTCTGGAGTGTTGGGCTGGTCCTGCCTCTCTCTGCCAGAGTAGTTCTCTCCGCTGTCGTGAACTGTGCTGCCAGCTACACCAGAGGTCACGGTGGAGGATTGAGATGGTGGATGTGCGTTGACATAGAGATGCCCACCTGCAACTCCTTCATGTGAAAAACCATGGTCCAACCTTGCTCCCCCGCCCAGCACCCCCATCCCAATACTCAACTGGCACACTTCCCTCTCTACCTCCATCTCCTCCCTCCGCTCCCTCTCCTCTCTCTCCCTCTCACGCTCTCTTTCCTGTGCCCGCCCACCATCCAAATGTGGGACCTCCCAGGGAGGGGTGAGCAGCCTTAGACTTTGTCGGGACACCCACACCGCCTGAGAGTTAGCATTAGCTTTCCTTTTCTCTTCCTCTTCCCCCACGTCTGCATTGTCCAGAGTCTCTCTGTCTTCACCCAGGAGCACCTGGTAAGGAAAAGACACGCCGGGGTGGGGGTCCACCTGAGTGACAATCCCCTCTCTGTACAGCAGAGGACCCCCCTCCTCTCCCCCAAAGGGCACGCACACCCGGGTCCTGACAGCCACAGGTGCCATGCCAGGAGGGGGGGCATCCAAAATGAACTCCACAGTGCTCTCAGCCCCGGAGGACGATGTCATCACGGTTCCACCATGGAAAGGGTATTTAACAAGGGTCTCCTCTTCTTGGAGTTGGACTTCTAC
>JBAMJR010000020.1:2842500-2937500 GCA_038501785.1 Myoxocephalus aenaeus | reverse complement strand
AGTCATGCATACACTGTTAAAATCTCCCTTAGACCTATATATTGTCTCACCCTTACACATTCATTGTGCCGTATGAACAATCCACACACACACACACACACACACACAACACACACACACACACACACACACACACACACACACACACACACACACACACACGCACGCAGGACTTCACACTATGCCTGGTTTATGTTTTGATTTTCTTCAATAAAAAACATAAAAATAACTTTTATGATATCAAATTCTGATATTCAAAATATGGATTTTCGAGCAAAGAGCACCATGTTGGTGATTTGTGAGCAGGTTGGACAAGGGAGCCAGGAAATCTCATCTCAATGTCAACACTATAAGAAGAAGTTAGGCACAGGAATTATTACGGGGCTATACAACTCTAATAAACCTCAACCTTGATGCCGATATATCTGGTCATTTGTTAGCCTATACCCCACCGCAACATGGCACAGGGTGTGTGTGTGCCCGTGTGTGTGTGTGTGTGTATGGGGGGGAGACATGGGGGCATGACTGCATGCGGCTGTCTTCAGGTTGTGTCTACCTTGTTCAACGCTGCACTATATGTCAGTGTGAGTGTGTCTATACGTAGTTACCAGGCACACTGCAGCTCATCCCTCTGCTAACAGCATTTATGGGCGTCTGTATGGGCGCAGGGCTGCAGTGACGGGGACGGGGATGGAGAGGGGGAGAACGTGCGAAGATGGTACAACAGAGGAAGACCGTATGTGATAGTGAAGCCTAGCGTGGCCCTTGTACACTCCTGCACGGCAGGGCGGCTTTGCCCTTAACTGGGTCACCGGGGAACACACTCACACGTGAAACAGCAAAAAAAAAAAGAACATGCTCCCTGTTACACACATACACACAGTTTATGCACTCTCGAGTGAGTGGGATGTGATCATTCGTGCAACATGAGACGAGTAAGAGCTGTGAAGTGTGTGAGCATGCCAGTGTGTGACTGCGCTTGTTGTGGAGAACATCCATTGTGACGTACTATGAATACTGGCAGCCGTTTAGCGGCTGGCATATCTGACTGTGAATGATATCAATAAAAGAGAAACATCGAGCCCTGGAATTTGTGCATTCTGGCCCATACTGATCAGGAGGCCGTAGATCAGAGGTGACCGGTCCTGTTTGAGACCAAGCGGCAGAACTGCCAATGCCACATCAATGACCAACTGCTCTGTGATATGCAAGGACGCCTACACCATGACAGATGTGTCTTCTGCCTAAACAAGAGACATATGAGAAGTGTGCATGCCACATGTGTAAATCTGCAGGACAGATGAGGACACTTTGAGTCCAAACGTTACAAATAACAAATATAAAACAAGCATCCAATTACTGTGACTGAAAAATACACCTAAAGAAAAATAGGACGAAACTGTTAAGAAACTGCCCAGTCAGAGATGTCAAGGGTGCATCGGCACTGATTGCATTGCGAGAAAAGGTGGCAAAGGGATCAGCCGAGAAAAGACGGAACACAACCCCGGCTCCTTCACGCTCTCTGCGAGTACTACGAGAGGCGCTGCACAATGTCAAAGGAGTATTATGACTCGCGGTAGTCAGCCGGTCTGCTCTGCTGCACGGGGCTCGGTAACAAACACAAACAAGCCCTTTCAATTGGCATTTTATCATCGCGACTCGAAGGGCTCGATGCTTTTTCTCATGCAACGATGTTTTGGCGTGGAAAAAACCTCCATCACAACGCCTCCGTTGAAGCCCCCTTAATGGAAGCCGGGAAGGTGACATATATGAATTTTAAAAACTTGGGAGAAAAATGAAAAATAAAATAAAAGCCGGAATGTTTCCGTGTTGGCTCTTCGCTCTAGTAAGCAGCTCAGTAATGTTAGTAGTAGTGGTGCTGCTGGTTGTAGTAGTCGTAGTACGCAACGACGGCAGACTAACCCCAACATATAATGACACCGTCAGCCAGACCACAAGGAGACGGGATGTTATACGCTGTCGTGTTATTTACGACGATGTGCTCCGTTTCTCATACGCCACAATTCGCTTGCGTTGCTATTAGTAAACATTTGAGGCTGCAATGCTGCAAATAGGTCGATTGCTTTTACTACGCTTCGCGCTGCTTGCACGAGCAACTCGGACGCTACGGTCACGGGAAAAGTACTCAACATTCACCACAACATAGTAATGACACCCGGGGAAGGCTGACATGTTTCCCCGGTCGTCCGTATGACTGCGGGGAAAAAAACATTTGAGAAAGTTTTTAGGCTGTTACACCCCCCCCACCCACCACCACCACCACCCTCCTCCCCTTTTCTCAAGCGGTGTCTCACTATTTCTTCGGACGGTATCGGAACAACCGACGGACCGTTGGCAGTTGCTTCTCGTCTCGTGCTAAGTCGCTGCTCCTGGAAATGGAACGTTCGTGTCAGTTGAGTTTCGCTGCCTTTCGCTAACTTAGTTTCAACTCACCCAAACAGAGCTTTTCCCCTCGTCACAGAAAGATTTATGGTCTTATTGTGCCGATGAGGAGGCGGGCACAACTCTCGGTAACATCCCTTGGCTGTCGGCTTTGACGACTGCGCGGTCCGGACTCACACTTTACTTTTCCTCCGCAAAACATGTCTTACCCCCACAGAAACTCAAACAAGGCTATAAAAAAACTATCGGTCTTCTTTTCCACTACAGTCACAAAATGGTGAATGAACCACCAACAGCTGGGCTAGCCGACCAATGAGAGTTCGCTGACAGTTACAGTAGCCAATCAGCGCCGACCCCACATACCCGGGGGCGTGGCGCGCTGTCAAAGTCCAGTTGACAGACGGGGGGATCCAGCCAATGGCGACGAGGATGCTGAGCAAGACTGGTGTCCTGTCCCAAACTTTACAGTATCCAATAAAAGCTCTGGGAACCATAGGAACAGCGCGAGGGAGGGTCGAGAGGAGGGAGCAAATCACCGAGGACCAATAGAAAGGCACAAATGCCCCCTCCTTTACTGAAAAGAAGTATGTTTACCATAATTGACAGCACAAGTGCCATCCCTGAGCAGACGGTGATAATGCATTAATCTTTCTGCTTCTCACACATAGACGTTGGTGCAGCAGGATTAGAGCCCCACAATGCGGCTGTTTGTACTCTGTGGCCCAGCATCCAAACTGTTGCATCAAAGTGTATTTTAATAGTTATCTTGAATTATTATTAAGGCAAACTGAGTCAAAGCATTGACACAGGTGAAGAATGTGCACGAGTGCAGGATTTAAAAGTTTCTTAAGGAGCTGGACAACACTTCTGTGCTGCAGACACAGACGACGCATCGGTGCCCCTTGCAAACCGCTCTCCCTCTCTCCCTTTTCTCTCAGCAACAGACGCTGACTTTCACCGCATTGAGCCAATCACGGCGCAGCATCCTGCTGGCTCTGACGTCGGCAATCTCTCCGCCCCGCCCACTCCAGTGAAAGTGAACGGGACCCGGTCCGGGCTGACGTCACTTCACCGGCAGGCTATTGGGCAGGTGTGCGACGTCTCGGGACCAATGGCTGCGCGCAGCGATGATGTCATCACGAGTGTTGCCACCAGCTGGACCGAGAGGGCGTGGTCTGGCGTAAACTCGCCTAACCCCGTGTTTGTAACTTGCAGGCGGTGGTGTTGGAGACGAACCGGTGTGCTGGGAACTGGCTGAAAGGGAAAGATGTGCACGTTTGAGATGATGGCACGTGCGTGAGATGGGCATCCTGCACGTGTAATAACGTTGATACATGGTATCTGCATAGTGAGCTTTCACCTCTGCAAAGAAGAAGCGAAAGCACAGTATTTCACTGAAGATATATTGCCATAATAGTAAACATTACATAATCCCTGCTCTGTGTGTAGTAGCAAACCAGACTCCTGCTGAGACAGACTGCCATGCGGGATCCACAGGAGCAGCGCCCCCTGTGGGTGTGATCGGATGCATGCATGCACTGCTGATCTCTCACTCAAGCTCAATGATGGGAGAGCAGAGATAGACCTAAAAACAGAACAAAGTTCTGATTGGCTGAAGGGGCTGTATATTTTGAGATGGTTTACTATTTACGTGTGCTTGCCTGTGCATGTGCACGCGAGAGAGAGAGAGAGAGAGAGAGAGAGAGAGAGAGAGAGAGAGAGAGAGAGAGAGAGAGAGAGAGAGGACAGAAGGCTGGGTGGGTGGGTGGGTGTTGATTAAATGTTGATGTACAGTGACATCTAGTTGTAATTGTTCAGCACTGCAACTTACTTTTCAAAAGGGAACAATTTGTCCACAAAAAGCTAAATGTCTGAGAAGTACTATGGTTTACTCAGAATGCCACTGAAACATACATTTCTAAACTGGGAAATATCCCAGTGGTCACTGGACTGGGATGCTGGGAAATAAGACAATATCTGTTTAATTATACTGTCTTTACTATACCTCCTACTTTTAGGCATTCAAATAATGAATTAAATCAATTAAACAATATGAACAGTGAACATCACTTTTTGTGATTTTGAGTAGACTTTATGTAGAAACACTTCTTTAAAGTTTTAAAGTTTAAATCTTTAAAGTGTCTCAAGTTACAAAGGCTGGGAACCAATACACTTAAACATTTCAGTCAGATGATACATATTTGCAGGTGTTCAATATATTTGGTGTTTAATACATACATTGCACATACATCTCATCTATATCTGTCCTCCATCCAAACATATCTTTCATTGTATACAGTATGAGACCTGCAGCTCAAAACAGTTGGAAGCACTCATAGGTTTCCGAAGTAAAAATCATAGATGATACTGGATTTTCCAGGTCGATATTTATCCTGATATTTGAGCGTTTATATAATATAAATTATAAATTAGTTTTAAAAGAATAGCGACCAGGATATGCAGTGAACGTACATTTAACATTTTAAAAATAGACTTGTTGGTGCACTCTGGTGGACAAACTAGGTAATTGAGACCTTGTTTCTGAACTGCCTCAAACAAATATTCTGCATTTGTTGTCAGACAGTCTATCTGTGATAAACTAATATCAGACAGTACATCTGGCCGTGTTATTAGTCTGTGACGAGTTAAAAGGTGTAAAGAGAAGCCGATCACCATCCAGGACGGAGCAGATGCTTTCCTACCACCTGTAGGTACAAGTTCACCTCAACAACAAGCTGAAGGTCCTGTGCGAGAGCCGTGGGCGGTAGATTGCTTTTGTTGGGGGCAATTTGGAGGAAGAATGAGGAACAGAAAATGGCTGGGAAACACTTTGAAAACACAATAACTTGTTAAACTGGCTGCACTTTCCTAACAGCAGGCCAGGCATGTGCACTTCATACCTACAGTATGTGCAGAGTGCTGGACCCGACTGCTGCTGCATTTCTGCAGGAACTACACTGCAGAATGTAAAAGTGATGATCAATATACATAACAAGGCACGCCACCATTACACTGTATACATGCACTACATGCATTACTTTTATCACTAATTATATATAGGTGTTGAAATACTTTCTACTTTATTCTTTAACTTTCTATATCTATGAATACAGTGCCGCACTACGAGGATCAATAAAGTCTCATCATATCATTTTTTCAATGCACTTTTTACATGTCTTTTCCTTGCATGCAACCCCAACAACGACCCCACCTCGTTAGCAAGTCCCCCTCTCTGTTTCCCCCGCTTTGCTCTCCCCCTCTCCATGGGAGCCTGACCTCTGACCTTCACCCCTCACCCTCTCTCTGTGCACTCATCACTGGCCTGTCAGTCAAACACCAGAGACCCTCCTCTCCTGCTGCGCTCTGCTGTCAGACCGGCCTCAGGTACAGACAGCAGCAAAACAGAGAGAGGAGAGAAACATTGTGAGCTGAGATAAAAAAGAGAAAGGAAGACCATGATATAACCTGAGTTTAACGGAGTGGCAAGAGCGATAATTTGACGTCAAATAAAGTTTATTTACTTTGCCCAAAACAGTATATTATTTTAAATGAACTGGTCTCAAGCTCAGCAGCAGTCTTATCTTTTTCTTCCCACTTTCCATAAACCAACCCTCTTCACACAAAGCCGGACCCACATCAGGAATGCCTCTCACCTCAGGGTCTCTTGGAGCAGACGCTGGCAGTAGCATAACCTCTGACCCCTGACCCTCACCATGACCACACTCACCCCGGGGTCAGACTATGCATGTCCCATCAAACCCTAGACAAGTGATGAAAATAGAAAACTGGAAGACCTAAAAGGTTCTCAAAACTAAAAGCTTTGCAGTCATGGAGATGGTTCGCTTAAATAAGACGATCCAAACCAACAATAAAACTCAGTGTGGATTTCAGGTACACGACCACCAAGTTATCTGCCCAGTTTCATCTGACAGCCGGTCTTTAACAGCCCCTGCAGCTGTGGATTCTTGTTACCGAAAGGAATGGAGTCATCAGAGATGGCAAAGACACTCAAATGACTAAAATCTAAAAGTTGTGTGTCTCCGCTAGCAGTATTGCTGTTTTGGATGGGAAAGGCGTATGAATGTGAGCATGCTGACATCAGCATTTAGCTCCAAGCGCTTCTGTATTGAAGTGCAGCCTCACTTTGATTATATAACATTTTTTAAATCGAATCCTGATTTTATCATCTTATCTGCACACATTTAGGCTTCTATCAAAGATTACGTTTAGTGTTCGGCCATCAACCTTCCTACCTGGGGCCGAGCTTAACTACAAAAGCATTTTTACAAAAGAGGCCGAGAGTCTTTGAAAAGGTTTGTACTTTTAGTTTTCTTTTTTTCTTCTTCACTCTTTACCTTCGGCTTTTAGTTACAGAGTGGGTTACTGAAAGAATGGAGGGGCTCTTTGTGTATCATGTGTCAACAGAGGACAAGTCTGCTCCTGTGGCTTACAGGGGAGGCAGCGAGGAGTCATGATGTCTAATAAAGTCTGATAAATGCTGCACAGACCGTGCAAGGTTTCGGATTTAGGGGAGATCATGCCAGCACTGACTGGTATTCAAACTGGAGAAAAATCCTCCCAGGATTTGACTGACGGGATCCCACCACAAAAGACAGAAAAGTATAAAAGTCTCTCTTTTGTAGACGTATTCTGAAGCTCGAATAGCTACTGTAAAGTGAAGATATTGGCTGCATGTCACATCTAAATGGCGAGAAAACAGCAAAGAGAGGACATCATAGCATCATGAGAGAGGTGGCCCAGGAGGCCAGCATCCATAAAGCTGCAGTATGAGAACAGTAGGCCCTTGTCCTCACTGCATTCTTGTTCACAGTAACTTTACACCGCTCAGCTGTTCCTCAGGGTCCACGTCATGTCCCGGAGCTGAAGACAGGCCCCTCATGGACAGGCGTCCTTGGACACACAGATTCCCGTCTGCATCAGAAACGAGATAAAGAAGGAGTGCTACTGAGCTTTTCCAAACCAGGACACCGCTTTAGTATTTTTTGTGTTTCATTCTTTAACTTTTACATTACATTTTGCTCTTAAATGGCCAGTGTAGAAATACTGTTCCATAACCATAAGCAGTATATAAGTAGACTGTTGTGCACTACTACTCCGAATTATATGAAGATCTCGTGAATGAAAAGGATCACAAATCTACCAAGTTTGCATTTTGTGACTGCACGATTGACAATTTTTTAAGACAGTGATTTAATGTGTTAGCTTATTTCTTTGGTTTTTAAATTTGTATTTGTATGTGGCAAAACCTCATGCATGAAAAAATGGAAATTACCAAATCCTGTGGTCCCCTCAGCCCATCCTTAGGCACCACACCTCACTTTGGGAACTACTGATGTAGTGAATAGAAAGGATAAGCTCAATATTTTAGATGGATGATTTGTTTATGATTATGTTTTAGTTCGACAAAGTAGTTGCACTACTCATTGACTTATTGTTCATGAAGCGATAAGTGACTTGAAGCAGCAAAGACCAACTAATCCAACAAAATAAGCTTTTAATTCTTGTTGTATGTTCTCATCTCATCGGCAACTGAGGAAAAAAAAGATGTCACAATGAACAGCACCAAGAAATACAGTGAGCAAAATCCACTTTGAGCTGTACAGTATGCAGTGCATCAATCCAACAACAGGGGGAGACATTCAATGTGAAATGAGGAAGCACAGGTAAACTGTTTTTGTTCTGATGGTGTACAAAGTGCCATGAAGCAAGGCCTATTTCATGAAGTCCTATTTACCCTTTACCCATCAGATCAGGCATTGACATTTCAGTCCCCTATATGTGAGAGAATTCTTTTGATTTATTTCGCTGTTAAATAAGTCCAACAGAAAGATTGGCGGGAAGGAAGGACAAAAAGGAAACACAAGTACCAGCTTTTCAAACAAACCACATCAATGTGTGCACACACTCGTCTGTGCTCGGTGTGACAAAGTGCCGTCGCTGTGAAAGTGCCTCACTCCTGTTTCTCTGTACGGTGGAGGATGTGGTGAACTTACTAGTATGTCACTGTACCGTCACTCTCACAGAGGATGCACTAGTCCTGTGTGCATGAATACATGAGTGTGTGCATTCACAAAGGCTCATTGCTGTGCAGCGTGTGCATAATGCATAAAGGCTGTGGCTGTATGTGGAGCACAGAGCCGGCTCCGGCGCAGGTTTCCCCGAAAGCAGGCGCTCAGAGGAAGCGATGGGGAGAGGGATGTGGCACAGGTGAGAGAGCACAGTGGTTCCTGTGGTCTCTTTCTCTCTCTCTCTCTCTCCTCGGCCGTGAATGGAGCAGCTGGATGTGTCAACAGATGGGGCCCAGGAATCTCTACACACACACACACACACACACACACACACACTGTGACCCTCACCAAGGTCAAAGAAGGTAAAACCAGGTTACGCGAGTCATGCCTCACACACTGACATATTAGGAGCACAGAAGCTTCTGTGTCAGTGAACCCTTTAAAGCACTATAGTTCCCAACGTTTTTCACTGGTGACCTTTAAAATGAAACACTGTCCACGTGTGACCTCTACTTGCAGGTTGCATACGTCTGTGGCTTGTGACAAGTTGAACTAATTGTTAAAGTGAGCTTACTGGTGTGAGTCAGTCTTTCTGTTTCTCCACCGGTGCATTATGTAAAGACAATAAAATATGTTTTCAGGATTAATATTCATTATTTGATCTATGAAACTTAATGGTTGGCTAAAAAACTAATTCAGATTTCAGATTTTATTGAAACAGTTACTTTAGAAAAAATGTATATGAAGAAGATTTTGCGATTTTACTTCTAGCTTTAAGTGCCCCACGTGACTTTATACATCTCGACATACCATTTAAAGCCAGCAGCTCCTCCTCCTCCTCTCCTCACATACAATATGTGCATGTAAGTGCGCTTAAGACAAGGGAGCTGGTATTGACGTCACGTTAAAAGGTAAATGGGTGAGCCTTATGTGGGCGAGTGGGCAGCAGCACTGCAGACAAAGTGCTTTTCTTTATCATCCACGTAACCATCAAGGATCAAGATGAAAGACATGCTCTTGTTCTTTTACAATTAGAAGTTATAAAGCTTAAAGTAGGAAACTGTTTCATATAGGTTTGTACAATATTAATGGATTGGAACATCTTTTAGTTTATTCTTTAAAATACAGTTTTGTGCTTTTAGATTTATTTTCTTCTATATATGAATGTGTTTTTATGTTGGTTGCCATAAGTTGTCGCTTGAGGGACAAATACATTATCTTTGAATAAAAAAATAAAAAAAGATATGTGCTTAAAGATAAATCAATTCACGAGAGTAGAGATAGACCTGCATTTAAAAACAGCCCGCACGGCTCCGTCACATGTTCACGCCTCCAAAGCTCACTAAATAACACAATATATAGTTAGATTAATCCCTTATTATTATTTTTTTATTAATATTAATTTTGAAGTACATAAATACAAAAAGACCTCATATGAATGTCGGCTTGTTGTTGACGAGACAAAAAGTCAGCAGGTCAATCTCTTTGTTTACAAATAAAACCCTCGTCTATGATTCATTATTAAACATATATACAGACGTAAACAAACACAGTGATATTCATATTGGGTTTCAACCGGTTTTAATTAACCCTGATTACAGCTTAATTACAAGTTTAAAAAAAAAAAAAAAAAAAAAAAACACGAAAGAAGTGGAGAAATTCAATGTTACATCATGGTATTAACTCTCATCTCTCCATCTGAGTGTTATGTAACTGCTCGGGGGAGACGAGGCGAAAGAAGAGAAAGAGGGAGAAGATAGACCTTTACACAGTCAAACAATACACATCTTTTTTTCTTCTTTTAAAATGATACAACCCCCTCCCCTCCCCCAAATAAAAAAAAATATACAGAAGCAAAAGGTAACATTATAAAATAAAAATTACAATACATGACAAAAGAGATAAAATCACTCCTCCCTCTGCCACTAAATAAAATCCTCCGCCGCTGCCTTTTCCTCTTAGTCCCCGATGTTATTTCTCTGTCAGCATCAAAATTAATATTACACATTTTAGTTATATTACATTTGTAAGAACTAAAGACAAGAAAAGGTTCCGGTTTGAGGGGCTTGGAGGTTTGAAAGAGGGAATGGAGTTTTTAGGGGGATTCAACATCATCAGTGATGTAACACAACATAAAAAGCAACAGCTAACAGGGCCATGGATTAATAATAATGCCAGGTGGAGAGGTAAATAACCCAATGAGAACAATAACAACAACAACAACAGTAATCAATAGCAATATTGTCATCAGAAAAATAAAGTGAGAAACCTTTATTCTTTTGATAGAGAAATGTAATCTTTGTGCTGTTTGTCTACCGTTCTTTGACTGTTGAGGCCTGAAACAGGACGCGAGAGATCCAGCGGTACAATCAATCTTGTTATCCTGCGATATCACGAAGGAGTCGGATACGACTTTACGGTTTGCAGGAAGTCAGACGAACGCCTGAAACGGAGCGAAATGAAACAGAAAATAGAGAGAAAGATTGCAGAGCAGGTAGGACTGATGCCTCACCTGTTGCCGAGATATGAAAAGTAGTTATAAGGCAGCTGTCAGTTCAAATACAGACACAGGACTTGGTGGGGGTGGCGGTGGGGTTGTGTGTGTGTGTGCGTGTGTGTGTGCGTGTGTGTGTGTGTGTTGTGACATGCTCCAGTCCAGACTACAGGGGTCTGATGAGGAAATTCCATCAGCTCAGCTACACTGACGCCAGGAGGCCATCTATCTCAGTCCGCTGCTATGGATCCATCTCGTCACTGGTCGGGGCTGCTGGTCAGCGTGGCTCAGTCGACCAATCAGACGCCTCGCTGTCCCGGCGGCAGAGATGTTAAAACATAATCACAAGTATAATCATTTGTCTACGTGTGAGTGTGCATAGTTTGAGGAGAGGGCCGTCCTGGACTGGGCCTCACACGTCCCACTTTTCCCGGCTATCTTACAGTAATGATTAACCCTTTAACCCCTGTTCTCTCACCTCAACCCAGAGCTGATGTGAACTTTGGAGCTATATGCTAACTGGCATAAGAGAAAAGACACGATTATTCCGTTTTTTTTCTCTCCCATGAGCTCACCCTGAGCGCACACACACACACACACACACACACACACACACACACACACGCACAGAGGGCCAGGACAGCTTGGGCCGAGGAGAACCCCACTGAGCTGAGCGAGACTGTACAGACAGGAAGGAGCAGAGTGCTGTGTGCTGAAAGGGCAAGCTGCTGCACACGAAGTGAACAGCAGAGTGAACCACACATCTGAATCATTAGCAGTCTGTTCCAGTCCTGTTTTTGTCTTCTTCTTGCTGGTCTTGTTCTGGTGAACTGGCCTGTGCTGGTTCTCGCTGGCTTGTTTGTCTATGAAACAAATGCACAAGGAAAAATCCGAACGCCCACCAACCTTCGCTCTGGCCACCCCCACCCGCCACATCATATTACCTAGTGAGTGGCAAGACACGACAAATAATCCACTTACAAACAATCCTGAAGCAATCGTATCATTAAAATGCTATCGTTCTTTTTTTTTTTTAAATCTCACTTTCTTAATAATTTCATTTAGAATATATAAAGATATAGTCTGTATGTGTGTTATCAGAGCTCAGTTTGCAAATTTGTACATGCTATAAAAACAAGGCATAGAGAGGCAGTGTGCGTGTGTGTGTGTGTGTGTGTGTATGTATGTATATGAGGTCTAAGATGTTCTCCGCTCTCTCATGCAGTTAACAGGCCTGGCAGTCTCACACACTCGCAGGACCTGAGGATGACGCCACTACAGAGCTAGAGGTCCAGACAGAGAGACAGGAAGCATGTTTAAGAGCTAAAGGCAGTGCTGTGTGTGTGTGTGTGTGTGCGTGCGTGCGTATGTGTGTGTGTGAGGGGTGGGGGGGGTTTGCTGGTTTAGTTCAACACTATCGATGATTGTTAGAGGAGCTTTAGCTGGTGAACTAGGATTCTGTGCTGCTGGGACTTAAGAGAAACTATTTCAGTGTACAAGCCATGTTAGCGGAGATGAGCAGGCTAGCTAACGGGTACTGGAACCCCTCCAACCCTTCCTCCCCCTGCTGCCTTCCCCTCGTGGTCCCCTCAGCAGTCCTTTCTCTATGCTGAAGTACTTGTTCATTCTTCTCTTTTCCTCTCCTCACACCTCCCTGGGGTTGAGATTATTTCTGTGAGTGGAGTCATGATCTTTCCACAGGTGGTCCGCAAGAGAAAGAGAAGCAGGACAGGAGAGAGACAGAAGGAAGGTCATACAAAAGTCAAAAGTTCTGAGAGAAGTCTGTGGATGTGTAAGTATGAACGAGAGTTGTTTCTTGCGTCATGGTGAACATCGTTAAGTGTCCATCAGTAATGCTTCCACTTCTAGTCCCATTCAATGTTGGCTGTTTTGTTAGTTTTTTTGCTTGTGTGTGTGTTTGTGTGCGTGAATCCAATAAACATACAGCAATAGGCTTCCCTGAGTGGAGTGGGCCAGGTTTAAGAGTCGGTCAGACAACACCAAACAGCCCCACTATTCAGTCTCAGAGACACAGTTTCCTTCCCCCTGGGATTTTTCAGCTTCTGCCAAACTTTACAAGGCTTTCATGAGTTAAAAATGGATTGCTTGCAGCAGTCCGCTCCCTTCTTTTCTCTCTTCCATGTCACTCCAGGGCTAGGTTAGTTCTTAGATACAGGCACTTATCAAAGTCCCGGCCTTTTTTAGGAAAAGTAGCGTAGGTGAGAAGGTGCACATCCTCATCCAAGGTGTGTTGCTGGACTTTAAGAGAGGGTGTGTCCCCTGAGGGAAAGTGCTGACTGGCTGCTGATCCTATGGATGGGGCCTGAAGGCAGGAGCTGCGCTACTGGGGCAGGGCATCTGGAGCTTCACTGGCCAGGTGGGAGGGGAACATGGGGCAAAGTTTGATGAGGAAGCCTCCCTCTGATTCCAACACTGTTACAGTCACTGTGACTGGGATGGCTGAGTCTGAGTGAGTCCCACCTCCCAACGGATGTGTCCCAGAAGAGCCCTGATCCAGACAGAGGATTGGAGTGGGGTCTGACAGAACAAGAGTCAGGCTGTCTTTGAGGTGTTGGTTTTCTATGCGTGTATGTTGGACTGTGCTCTCAGTTCACTGGTGTGTTCAGGAATCTAGTTTGGGAGAGGGATTACAGAGGGACCATTTACATACTCCTGTGCCACCTCCAGTGCTCCCAGAGCAGTAGTGTTTGGGCTGCGTCTCTCATCAGCAGTCTTTGTTCTCCAGAGACAGCTGTGCAGTGGCACGATGCAGCTCAGCACTCACCCTCCGCTGCGAGGCCAACGGTGTGGCTAAAGAGCCCTCGTATGCCAACGGGGGAGGACTGTCCCCTTCTCCGCTGCCTGTCCCGTCCTCCTCCGTTTCCATCCGTCCATTACTTTGCCTCTCTCTTTCCCTCTCCTCCTCTGGTCGTACTTTCTTGTCGTCCGACTCCTCCTGTGAGGCCTCCATGCGCTGGTCTTCGCTCCAGCGCCTCTTGAAGCGCAGCTTGAGGGGGATGCACTTCGTCTGGTGAGCCTCCACCGAGCTCGTCTGAGGCGGGGGGGTGTGGCTGTCCGCTGGTTCGATGGGTTCACTCTTGAGGGTGGGCAGTATGCGATGTGCATTTGAGTGCGTGTGCTGCGAGGTGAAGAAGGGCATTAGGCCCGGTGGAGGCGGAGCAGGGGCCTTGAAGACGTCCTCGTCCAGGTCCTCATCAGGATGGGGGTGATGTTGGGGTGCGGCTGTGCCGTTAGCAAGGTGGTGGTGGTGGTGTAGGAGGTGGTGATGGTCAGGGGCTCTAGAGTGGCGAGGGGAGAAGAGTTCAAACTCCTCGTCTCTCTCGTCTGGGTCTTCATCACTAATGTCGGTCACCTCCACCTCCTCCTCTGATTCAATATCAGATATGGGCTCCACCTGGACAGATAAAAAAAAAAATGGCAACAGAGACAAAGATGAACACAGCAGGAAAACAGAAAATAGTCTCGCAGACATTTCATAAAACATTTTAGTTTAGCAATGTTTAAAAAAAAGAGGTAACACAATTCAAGCCAATTTTATTGAAAAAAAACATTCAAAATATAGTTTTAAGACAATGTCTGGCAATAGAGTTTAACTTTAGGATTGCAAAGTAATTCATAATGGGGGATATTTGGGTCTATGTGTCTCACCTTTATCTTGGGAAGTCCTGCACTGTTTAGGGACTGCATTGAGGAAGAGGCAGAGATGAGGCCTGAGCCGCTGGCAGAGCTCAGGTCACTGCCGAACGACAGCGAGGAGCCCAGGCCAGAAGTAGACGTCATGGATCCGGACCCTGAGGACAGTGAGCTCTGCCTGGGTTTACTATGGCTTTGACTGTCCCTGTGCTTCCTACCGAGTGGTGGTGGCTGCAGCTTGAACTTGAAGGGAGACATGTGTGGTGGCTCCTCACCCAGGTGGAGTGGGTGATGCATGGGATGAGAGTGGGTGTGAGGGTGGGCAGAATGAGGTGGGTGTGGGTGGTGGTGGTGGGCAGAGTGAGCCAGAGATGGATGATGATGCCGTTCTCCTCCCCTCTCCCCTCCTCCTGCCGTCGCGGCCCTTTCTGCTCTCTCGGCCGCTCCCCTCTCTCCGGTCAGGCCAGACTTGTCTGCAGCGGGCCGGTGGGGGTGAGGGATGACGATGTTGGGGTACTGGAGGAAAGCTCTGGGGCTGAGGCCGTAGTTGTATACTGACTGGGTGTGGGCCTGCAGGTAGCGCTTCATGTCCTCTGGGTTGAAGGAGAAGTGGGAGCCTAACATGGGTGACAGGGTGGGTGAGGGGGTGTAGGGGAGGTGAGATGTCGGGGTCATGGAGAGCGCCGGGGACAGAGGAGGGGCCAGGAGGCCGGCTCCTCCCGGCCCAGGCAGAGGGGACACGGGGAAGGGCGACAGGGAATCTTGGTGGATCCGGTGCCCTGTGTGGCGGGAGCCTGGGTGCCCAACAGGGTTACCTGGTCCTCCATACATGCGGTACAGGGCTTCATGAGACAGACGGGGATGGATGAGACTTCGGTAACCTACTCCACCACCAGGTCCTCCTCCTCCACCACCACTCACACCCCTCTCTCCCCTATCCTCTCCCGCTCCAGCGGTGCCCTCCTCAATCTCAGAATTGACCGAGGTGCCGTCGCTGCAATCGCTGACGGAGCCTCGGGCCATTCGTCGGGCCACAGAGCTGAACATGCCACCGGGGCTGCGCAGATCCTCGTTCGGGGAGAGGACTTCGGAGGGTGTTGAGGAAGGAAAGCGGAAGTGAGTCCCTGCCCCGCTGGGGATGGGAGGGGCGCTCTGAGGAACATTGCTTCCTGGAGACATCGAGGGAGGGAGGAAAAAAAAAAAGAGGGGGAGAATACTGAGAAATAATATATAATGTTCTCCAGTGTAATCCTATGTAATCATTCTAGCCTATTGTGGGATCAGGAGGTATCTACACACACACACACACACACACACACACACACACACACACACACACACACACACACACACACACACACACACACACACACACACACACACACACACACACACACACACAGCTTACCGGTGGAGCCCATGTCGATAAAGGGGTAGTTGACCAAAACCAGTTTATTGAAGTTGAACTTATAGGTGAACCTCTTGCCTTTGGTCTTATGGAGGATCCTCTTGTTGTAGTAGTATCTGAAAAGGAGAATAACAGACATGATAAATAAAATATATAAACGAAAAGACACCGTGCTCACACATGCCTAATGCGTGTAAAGACAAATATAAAAAAGACACAGGGTTCAATAACTGCATATTATCTGATGCAACCACATTGATGTCTACCACCACAAAATATAAATACTGGCCTATTAACAACACTGAAACATTAAATGTAAGATGCACACCTCATTTTAAAATATAATTATGTTCCTGAAGTCATGAGACTATGACAGATGTGCCTGCATCAAGCACACACTTTAATAAGCAGGAGTCTTTCATGTCCCCCCCCAACCCCCTTCTAATGATAGATATTACAGAGTGTTGTATGACATTTGCACAAAGCAGACCCAGTAAAGGGAAGGAAGGAGGGGGGCATTGAGCTGAGGAGCAGCAGTGATGTTGTGTGGAGGGATAAACAAACAGTTAAGAGAGCAGAGGTCAATGCTTAATGCCAAATGTGGAACATAAATGGGTTGTAAGGCCACAAAGAGGTCAGCAATTGCATTCATGTTTGACATGTGTGTGTGTGTGTGTGTGTGTGTGTGTGTGTGTGTGTGTGTGTGTGTGTGTGTGACTCATGTTACTTTGTGTGGATTTGTATATGCGGCATCTTGAATAAGCTATACCCGTCTTAAAGAAAGCCAGGAAAAGTGTCTTTCAGAGTGTTTCATGTTCCGATGTTTGTTGGACAAGTATCTCTCTCTCACACACACACACACACACACACACACACACACACACACACACACACACACACACACACACACACACACACACAGTTTCTGTGATTCAATTTGCCAGACAGACCATCTCTTTATGTAACAGCAAAGCTACCAATAATTCTCCCCATCTTTATCTGTTTATGTAATGGCCATTCTCTCTGGGTTTTTTTTTTCTCCAAGCTTTCTCGCTTTCATGGCTCCTGCCTACAGTACAAGGCTCCATTTGTATTAACCTTTGTTCAGCTTCAGCTCTTTATGTAACATCTCTCTGCTTTCTTCCCCAGATCCACATCCACTTTATGTAACCTCTACATCCTTGGCTGCCAACCCTCACTCACTGAAGGAGACGGAGCGGAGGAAAGAGATAAAGAACAAGAAAGGACAAAGGTGGTGTGTTTGTCCGTGAGATAATACGCTTGTGTGGCGGGCTAACCAAAACTACCACCTATCTTTTCCAACACTACCCCCTGGCTATTGAACATAAGATTCAACCAGACTGCACAATTGCTCATCATGTCTGCATACCTACCTGCTTTTATAGCGACAGGCTCTGCTTCCCTTCCTCCAGCATGTGTCTGCTGGCACAAGTTAAGTGAAGTGTGCTGACAAAGATAGGGGCTTCGGGGTATGTAGGTAATGCAGAGTTAATGCGAGCCCATTGACTATCATTATGCTGAATGGTAGTTATCCAGACGGCTGTGTGTGTGTGTGTGTGTGTGTGTGTCTGGTGTTGGGGAGGTGTCACCCTTCACCCCCTCTTATTACACAGACTGGTTGGGCCGATTTGGCTCTGGGAACAGACTGTTGCTCTTTTTCACTTGTTCTCTTCAACCCTCCTCCTCCCTTTATCCCACTGATCTCTCTCTCTCTCTCTCCCTCTCTCTCTCTCTCTCTCTCCCTCTCCCTCCCTCTCTCCCTCTCTCTCCCTCTCTCTCCCTCTCTCTCCCTCTCTCCCCCTCTCTCCCCCTCTCTCTCTCTCCCCCTCTCTCTCTCCCTCCCTCCCTCTCTCCCTCCCTCCCTCTCTCTGCGCGCGGCACTCGTCCCCTGAGGCGATGGGAGCGGGAGAGGGATAGAGGGAGAGACAGGACAGGCCTGCACTGTTGAAAACATTGTTTACGCCAGGCACAAAGCAGCATGTAATTTCTCCTCTAGGGGAGACACTCACAAGGGCCACGACGGAGGGGAGAGAAGTAGTCAGGAGCGAGGAGACGGACCGAGACAGGCAGGAAGTCAAGCAGAATTAGAACCACAGCGAGGCTGCGATCGAATTAGCTGATGACAGAAAAGTCAACAAGCTGTGCAGGGGCCCACACATGGGTCCAATATAATCTGGATTGCAAGGGTAGAAAACAAACAGCAAAATGTGATGTACTTCAACTTTATTAACAAACATCACACTGTGCAAAGCTAAAGAAAAAATGATGTTCTCCCTCGTTTTCATAAAGTAATGTAATGCAATTTATAACAGACTGCAGTTTCCAAAATGTTGATGCAATCAAAATAACTGTCCTTAATGATGGTAATATTTATTGTTGTACTAAACTGCATTCATTTTAGATAAGTGTACCTTGCAATTACAGCATAATTGACATTAATATGGACGCATCCCAAAGGCCGATAATATCACTGTGCTGACACATCTGTCTAACTTTGGCTCATGGCAGTTGGATCGTAGGGAGCGTAGCCAACAAAAATCTTGTGTGCGCTTGGCTGCACACACACACACATGCAGCCAATACAAAGAACGCCGAGATGCATAGTGGGAAGCAGACAACAACTTTGCGTAATCCTAGCCGCGGCAACTGATGCTGTGTTTAGAGCACATGGTCGCCCCTTCCCTCTTCATGCCCCCACCTCCTGCACCATCATACAAGCAGACTTTGAAGAGCATTTGAACTCACTTCAAAAAAGAAGAAAGAGATTCTTTGAGTGCCTGTGTTTAGCTGCCCACCACACACGCCTTACACGCACACACCTCTCCCATATCCTGACTCTATAACTGCCATCTTATTCAGACATACTCAAACACATGGGTGCACGTGTGCCCACACATACCCACACAATAGATCACCCAGTTATCCCGCTCCTTGTTGAACCAAAAGAGTACATTGACCAATCAATGCAAGTAAGGATTTATTTAAATCCTTCAGGGGAACAGAGGGCAGGATTTCTATCAGCGCAGTTGTTACCGTGTGTGATTTTAGGCCATGGATTAAAGCTGCGATTACACAGACTTGCTATGGTGTAAAATGTTATGATCAAAGAAGAGAGACACACACACACACACACACACACACACACACACACACACACACACACACACACACACACACACACACACACACACACACACACACACACACACACACACACACACACACAGGAGTGCAGGAACTCAATGCTAATGAGTGACCATAGACATATTAAAAACAGCACTTCAACCAGATTTGAAGCCATTTAAACTCTACAGTGTTATCATTTACTAATGTGTTATTTCAAATTATTTTTCTTACTGATGTTTACTTTTTTAATACTTTGAATACAACAGCTTCCCCTAAACCCTTCCATGTGCTCATTTAACAAAGAAGCCACACTGTGTTGTAAAACACAGCAGCCTTTAACATAATCAACAACAGTGAAGTAAAACATATTAAATGTTATTACTCAAAAAGGAGTTTATTATTAACTGTTTATTGCAACTTAACTTCAACAAGTTGCTCATACCTACTACGTCCATCGGTTCTATTGGATATGATAACGTTGAACTGGTCAAGTAACTTCTAACTTCTGAAAATGTGTTAACAACTGGGAGGTTTGTTATATGTTATACAAGTGTTTGACCACTTGTGTTTGTCCAAAACAGGAAATATCAGGACCGTACAAAAGCACTGGATGCAGACATATTTCTGTCAGTACTAAGGTGTGGTAAAGATGGAAAAATACAATTTGGGGATTAAATGTGTTCCATCTGTACATTCAGTTCAGGACTAAACCTGCTCGCAATGGCCAACTTTTTGATATGATACCTGTATACGCTTAACAATCTATACCGGCATCTCTCTCCACACACACATAAATGTCAACACTAAAAATGAATTGAACCAACCCGCTTTTGTGTGTGTGTGTGTGTGTGTGTGTGTGTCTTGCCCATTGTTGGGCTGTAAATAGGCGCTGACGGTGACAGGAAATTGGGATTACAATACTCCCTATGAGCCCCGTGTTTATTTTCTGCCTCTTTCGTCAGCATCGGCCGTTAAACACACATCCCAGCCAGATCCTTCTCCACACACACACACACAAGCTGCGTCAGGTGTGTGTAAAAGTTGCACACGTGAGCGTGCTTTGTAAGGAAACCAGGTTTGATGAGTGTTTCCTGTCTCAAAAAGGAATTGTGTTTGTCCAGGCATTCATTATATATATATATATATATATATATATATATATAAATAATGCCTGGACAAACATTATATGTATATATATATAAAAAATACATACAGTACATACATGCATATGTATGTCTGTAAAGAGGGGGATCAAGTCAGGGTCCAATTATGATGGTCACATGCTCTGTGGGTGGCGGAAATATGTACTCGAGCACACTCTACTGTGTGTGTGTGTGTGTGTGTGTGTGTGTGTGTGTGTGTGTGTGTGTGTGTGTGTGTGTGTGTGTGTGTGTGTGTGTGTGTGTATTCCGCCCCCATAGAAAATAAAGGGCTCATTCAGTCGTGGACAATGCCATACACACAATGCTCATGTACGCTGAACACATACATGCTGCAGAAAGAAACAATGGAAAGACAGTGCACGCAAGCATACGTGGAACACAAAGTCATACAGTGGTACTGTCCCTGGGTGCTCCCTCTGCACTTTCTCTCCGGCCCTGGGTGTTTCCACACAATGCGCTGGTGTAGAGAGAGGCCTTCTGACCTATAAACTGGCCTAGCCAGATAGGTGAGTAACAATGTGTGCATATGCAGCAGTATTTTCTGAAGGATGTTTTGCAGATGTGGGCACCGGGGTTACTTCTAGATATTCATCGGAGCCAATTCGAGCAGCTGTTTACAATGCCTACTTTATTTCATGGCTTTCCTTAAAAGACTGTAAAAGTGGGATTACACCACCATACGCTACTCTATTACCATCAATTCACTTTGGGTATTAGATGCATGTCCTCAAGTAGTTTTCGCACTCAATAAATGGTAAAACAATTTTACATTTACAGCGTCACCATAACCAAGAAACTTGTGGAACCATGATTCTATTTAAGTGTTTTTTTGTGGGGGCAATTCTCCAGCTGTGGTGGGCAATCACATGAAGCAAACACTACACACATGCATTGGCAAGAGTATGTGTACAATGGTGCATTTGTGTATGTGAATGTGCACATGTCCTGTGTTGTTAATCTTTGCCAGCTGTGTGCGGCAGTCCCTCTGACCTCTGACCACTGTGTTGGAGCCAATGCGGGCTGCTGACTAGGACCGGGGGGCCTGGAGGTCTAGGAGCTGGGACCTCTTAGCATGATTACACTCATTAAGCCAGCACTCTGCAATGACTGATTGGCAACAGGCTTAACGACCCCTACTCTCGTTTGTGTACAGGCCTCATTTATGAGAGCTAGACGGTGGTGCAGGGAATCAGGAGGAGGGGTGAAGCCTTGGCCTTTTTATTTGTGGGCAGGTTTACTACCTTGACCCAAACATGCAGCCGATGGTTAAAGATTGCGACCTTCCTTTCATTCATTACTTGGACCCGACATGTCAGATAGCCCTGAATATCCAAAAAGGATATTCAAGCAAAAGGTTGAGATAAAGAGCTGAATTCACAAAAGATCTGACACACTCTGGACAACAGCAACGGACCGTCTAAGCTTCTGTTTTTATGCATTTGATTCACTGCAACGAGAAAGAAGAACACACTCATTCAAAAAACTAACTATGAAATGGTCACCTTCCTAAAATAATGGCCCAAGTCCTTTTTTCAGGTTTTTCAGAAAACACAAAAAAAACTTGACCACAAAAAAACTTGCAACTTGTGCACAAGCTGCACAACAGGCATACTGTAATACCTTCAAATTATGTTATGATTACTAATATTATGTTCGAGTGAGATTTTCATTGACAAAAATGCTAACTAAATTGATAGCTTCAAAATGCCATCTTGAAAAGCTTGTAAAATTACCTAAGACACATTGTCTTTTGACTTAGGCAAAATAAAATGGCCTAAGTCACACTCCTAGCCGTTATAATATAGGGGTAGAATCGCATGATCTGTTCAACTGAGGATGTAGGCGATTTTACCAGAGGTAGCCGGCATCATGGCGAGATGATTTAGGCAAGAAAATATTTTTTGTCATGCCATTATTTTAGGAAGGTGACGAAATATTAGTCTAATCTCTTTTAACATCATGCAGATAAACTTGTACACTGCAAATATACACACACAGTGGGAGTGTAATCCTTTCAACAGGAGTGGGAATTTCACAGCGGCCGTGGGAGCGGTAGACCAAGATGACGCATTGACTGAGTCTGTGTCCCCTCAACGGAAAGCCAACACACACACACACACACACACACACACACACACACACACACACACACACACACACACACACACACACACACACACACACACACACACACACACACAGCTGATTAAGGGAATTTCCACCATGACATGAAAAGAATAAGATCATTGAGGTACAAATAATAATTACCACGGCTAAGTGATAAAAAGAACACTTCAAAACAGGCGTGCCTTTTCAAGTAGGTGAGCATGTGTGTGTTTGTGGTAATTGCCACATGCCGACTGTGGTCTCCATTATTAGCAGACTCCAGGTTTTCTCCATATGAAGGGCACAAGGTGGCCTGCTCTCCAACAGTTTGCTCCATATGGGGACCGTTATCGTTCACACGTGTGTTTGTGCGCCTCCTTTAGAACTTCATCAATCTTTAGTGCCGTTATTCCTCTCAGCACATTACTATTGATGTGCGTCTTGCAAGGAAGGCTTCATTTCCAGTGTCCCTTGTGGTGAAGGACTGACGACAGCTCTGGTGTCAAATCAGGTGACTACATGGACGTAGGCAAGTGCATGTGTGGGATATATTGTTTTCTGTCCCTACCACTCTAAGCCTGAAGTGACTCTGCTCAATTTACAGGAACAGAAGGAGACGACCTGGCCGTAAGAGGGTGGATGAGGACAGGAGAGAGGAAGTGAGAAAGAATTCTGATAATCAGCCTCTAAAGCCGGTACATCAGAGAGCACTAAGACCAGCTATATATATATATATTATATGCACTATATATATATATATATATATGCACTTCCTGCAGCCTAAGCTCCAAATCTGTAACAGCTCTAGAGGATGGACATGCTATAAATACACAGCTTGACCACATATATCCTCATCCATTCAGGAATCCTAAATCCAGACTCCCAAGTCCGGTTGTGGATGTGTGTCTATCACATGCACACATTAGTAGTCCATGTTAATTCCCTCGGTCCCCCATAGGATTAATCTTACCAGGTCCACACAAAGCCGGGTCCACACAACACAGAGAATGAGATGCTCTTTAGCACAACTGGCATCAGCTGAGGAAAGTCCCAGAGGGATATGTAGTACTGAACTCTAATGTGCCGAGAGGTCATTGTGTTCAAGTATGGATCACAAGATTGATTACAGGTATCTTCTTTCTATAAGCAAACACAATTGTGACCCACTGTCTCCTTGTGAAGCCAAAAGCACAAGTAAAATCAGAAGCATCTGATGAGTAGCTCAGATTTTATAAATGTTATGGGGCTTGGTTCCCTTCGCCTACGCACAACGATTGTGTTGCTCCTGAGGCGATTTGCTTTATCGACATGTTAGCCCAATTCGATTTACCGCTTACCTGGCAAACCCAATTCGAAGGTCATCAAAGCGGATTCAACCAACCCTCGGATACAAAGTACCACAATGTTATTGTCCAAAACAAAGGTTGTTGTTGATTGTTGATTGTCTCGTCTAACGTCTCATGTCTAATGTATGCACCTTCCGCCTAGAAATATTCCTCGTTTGTGTAAACATTCCTGGCAATAAACGGTTTCTGATTCTGATTAAGTCGGCGAGGGTGAATCATATCAAAGACTAAGGATAGACTGATGGGGATCAAATCCAATATTTTAATGTAATATGGATACTTGAACTTGAAGCTGGTGGTCACAACCAAAACTATGTTAAATCCCTGTCTTGGTTAAGCAGGCGCGTCCATGGATATAACCGAACGCTGTAACGGTGTGACCAGCCAAATGGGTCAGTCTACTTGGAGCATTATAGTTGCTAAACTTGTCCAGGTCAATAGCGTGTGAAGGCATGTGGCCAGGGCCACTCTTATGACATGTACGCGTATTATAGAGTTGGTTAAGTGCTATTAGTGCCTTGGCAGGCATGACTAATGCAATGTCTGGGTGAAACAGAGCCAGAGAGTTGGAGCTATTGGGGTCTGTGGGTCTGAATGAAATGCTTACAGCAGTTCATACTGCAATTCCAAAGCAGGGGTCCCAGTAGAAGGTATTCTCAGTTGAGTATACGGAATGTCTCTTCACAATTATTCTCGTTTCAGGAGGGTCTGTGTGTGAGATTTATAAGACCATTTCATAAATATTTGCACCAATCATAGTTATCAAACTCTTGAGTCACTCAACATATGCCCACATCCCTTTTCACACATGGAAGCCATATGGCTGTTGGGAAGGAGATAGTAGTGTTCTTGGCCTCATGATGAAGTATTTTAAAGAGTGTCACTTCACGAGTTCATGACCACGGGTGAGGGCTGGAACATAGACAGAGAGATATATCGCTTTCAGGCTCAGCTCTTTCTTCACCACAACAGTCCAACAAAGAGATTGCTCCCGCTGCATCACTTCAGACAAATCTCATTCATCTCTTCCGTCATGCCACTGCAGAGACGTTTTACGACTTCAGTGACCTCCGCTAAAGTGAGAGCCAAGTTAGGGAACCCTGATAGTATCGGAGTTGGGGTGCAGACGATAAGTTTGGCATCCCTGGATCACGACCGACTGGGGACTTTTGCTGCTCGTCATTCCCCCATCTCTTTCTCTCTCATCTCCATACTGTTAACCATCTAATAAAGGCATAAATGCCCCAAATTATTAGAAAGAACGGCTTTCTTCACAGCCGGGAGTTCTTTAAAGGTTTTTCTTCCACCACCTGACAATATCCCTCGTGGAGGTCAACAGTTCCTTTTCCCTGCTGAGAAAAGCCTGGGGAAGGCACTGGCTGTCCTTGAATTATTTGGAAAAGGAGCAATTTCCTCCCCTGCCCATTAGTTGAAACCAGAGACAGAACTATTTCAGGCTCATTCTCCTCCAAAAAGATGACATTAAACATCCCGAGAGCCAGCAGCCAGTCAGCCAGTCAGTCCACCAAGGCCCCTGCTTTTGCCCACTTAGTTACATTTCTCCATTCAAAGTGCATTTTGGATATATATTAGCAGTTTCTCTGTCATCATACCTGAGTGCCCTGCTCAGCTTGTCGTAGTTCATTTGGGGTTTACACTTCCTGGCACCCCACAGCCGGGCCACTTCATCCGGGTCTTTGATAACAAACTCGCCATAGTCCCCCTGCCACGCGATGACATCGTGATACTCTTCTTTCCTGAGCAGCTCCAGGATGAAGTGCCACAGCTGGATCTGCCTGGACCCCGGGCTCGACTCAGGCTTGTAAGCCCATTCTGGGAAGGCGATCCCTGTAAAAGAGAGATAAAGAGAGCGGGAGGGTTAGTGTGCGTCACCGGAGCCCAACAAATAACAGTGAATGATGTTGTGGACAGCACGCGTTTTAAATTAAACAGAAGAAAACAGATTTTTTTTGCGGACAACACTGCATCTAATATTGAACAACTGAGCGACATAGACCTCAAATAAACCCTGACAACTCCTGTTGTATTCTGTGGAGAAATTCAGACCACTGAAAACTGCTTTACAGCTCGGCAAAAGAAAAAGACTGTGATATGATCACAAGTAGAAATCTGCAGTCGTAGATGTTTCAGGCGAGTGGAGTGGAGCATTTAGGTGTCAAAGTGTATACGGCAGAGTGTCTGAGTCAAGCCTAGAGTGGGGTGTCCTCTCTCAATTCTCACAGAGCAGATAGCTGTCTTCTTCCCTGTGTTTTTCCTTTCACTCTCAAGTCAATCTTTCAGCCCTTTTTGTGGAGGAATATCATGCTATTTCTATTTTTGAAACAGTGGAGTGTAAGACTAAGGGCAGGAAAAAGTTTTTAAAGAACCAAACAATGGCAGCACTTTTTACAAAGTTATGATATAAGCCAGCCCAGTGAGGGCCGGGGGTCAAGTTAAGAAGACAACATTGATGAACCTGGATTTGTTTATTTTAACTTATAAACTATTGATTTATCAATGCAGCAGGAAGTTTGGGAAGGACCGCTGGTTCACAGGTCAAAGTTATGGGCTGCCATTAAATAAGTATTTAAATTTTCCGAAGACAGAAAACTAAATATTTCGAAAAACAAGTCACACATCATATTAAATTGCAGTCTCTTTAAAATTACGACTCCGATGCAAGTTCAAGACTCCTCTTTCCAGCCAGTGTGGGTGAACACTTGTACTTTTTAACTTTGATATGTCATAAACTAGTAAAAGGTATGTAAACTTCATCCATGGCTCGTTGCAAGTGTGCCTGCAGTCAGCCCAGAGGCTTTGAATTGTCTGATGAAGGCAACTTTCTGTCTCACCTTTAATGTCAACATAGCCGATTAAACAGCACAGGTGTTGTCATTAACGTGTGTTTATGTGACCATAAAATAATGAGTTGGTCCACTCGGCTGTCAACACCCCTTTCCAGATGTTGGCTGGGATGCAGTTGAATGAAAAGAGGGCGCAGAAGGAGATTTGGCAAATTTTTTATGTTGTTCAGGTGTTTCACTGCATGAGGGGTCTCCACTAAAACAACCTAGAAATGCTAGGCAAATAAAAAAAAAAGTTAATGGGGAGGTGAACTCAGGGTTTTGTTCAAACCGCATTCTTCTACTGTCATTACCGCAGTAGCTCTTCACAGGAAACACACACACGCATACTGAAACTACAATACTGAAAGTTGTAGTGCAAGTGGGCTGCGTGGAACAGTTGGGCACATGAAAAACCTTTCCAACTCTCCTCCACCTCTTTCCTCTCATGCAGTCATTCTTTCCTATGACCGGAGGAAAACAACATGGCCAGTCATCTCTCCTGTCTATCCCTCCATCTCTCTCCACCCGCGGCTCAAAGGAAACGCAGAGTAAGAGACACAGAACGAGGCTGTGGGCGTGGGTATATATGACTGTTAGCATGAGCATGTGTGTGCCCAAATGTACAAGTTAGAAAGAGTGTCTGTGCCAGAGCTCGTGTTTGAAAATGTTTATGCAAGTCTCCCACTAACATTCTGTTGCCTGGGTGGTCAAGAAGATTTGACACGACCGAGCAAAATAGACTATTACAGAATAATATTCAGCTAGATATAGCAGCCTGGACTGGATTTTATTCCATCAACAGTCATCCTCAGAGCTCTGATTAATGCACAAGTGAGGAGGAGATCAGAGAATTAGCATCCACCCTGATGAAGTGTCGTTTAGCAGGACATTTAATGCCAGCTGATGTTATTCTATGTTTGGAGAAAATAGTATTAAGCTCCACATTACACGGACTGCCCAGAATAAAAAGGCTGCATGTCTGATGTAATGAAATACAAGACAATAGTGGATAAGTGTTGCTTTCCTATTTTGTCCAACTGAGTCACATACACGGAGGAGGATGGTTAGAAACACACTTATATATCAACTCTAGTTAAACAACATAAACAACCCCCTCTGTCGCTATCAAAATTAATTGAAAGTTGTAAATTTTGAGACATAGTACTGCATTGCTTTTCTACTGTCGTAGTTTATATTATTATTACTTCTTTTTTTTGGAGAGGACATGGAAAAACATGTAGGCTCGCATGAAACGTCACCGCATGCAAATGGTAACAGAGGAAATGAGACAGGCTGGGCTGGAAATTGAAGAGAAAAAAAAACAACAACAAAAAACAGGCACAAATCAACAGATTACAGATGTGCAGGCTTGTCAATGGATTTGCAGGATGACAGCCTGAGGCAGAGACAGATAGCCCCGATAATCTCTGCTGCACTGGCCTGTTCAGACCGTTTAGTCACTGTTGCGTAACACTAAATAATGCTGATAGCACATTTACCAGACATTTATGAATATGTACACATAAGCATGAGTTAATAACTTTACTATTTATATTTCTATGGAACAGACCCAGCAGAAGCACACCTTGGTTTCCAGTTTTATGATCAAAGTAGGCAGAAAGGAAAGCTATACTGGCTAATTTCTCCCCACTATTTATTGGTGGTTTTCCTCCAATCACAATGATGCATTTGCAAGGCATGGTCCATGAATCACTCAGTTGTCCCGCCTACTCAGGAATCATTTAGTGACTCAATTAAAAGATTTTTGAATAGCAGTCAAACAATGTGCCTACACGGTTTCCATCTCCAAATTCCAGACGGGATTTGATCAGTGCTGAATATTATGCGGATAGTATGTGGCCAATGAGGCAGTCAACAAACAGTCTGTGCCGGCATCTTTGCTTCAGATTATTGTTCCTTACAACAAACATCACAATTTGTGAAGTGTGAAATGACCATGGGTGTAAAAACTGCATAAACGGTGCCGTCTGTGTTTGTTATTTCTCAGACTTTCCAGACCCCAATAAGTATGAAGGAGTTAGCAGCATGCAAATGAAACGACACTTCCTCACTGTCATTGTATTTCCTTTTTCACTTCCCTCCTCCTCCTCTTTCACTTTTAAACATTCAAGCAAATCACTTGTTGCACGATCAAACCCTGAGGGAGCTACAATCACAGAGGAACACACCGGGGGCAATCATAAACATATTGGGCCCAGTTGAGCCGCCAACAATAACCCATCAACACACACACACACACACACACACACCACATTCTATCCCGACAAAGCAAGCTGACGGCGACTGTGTCAAGACAAGTGGACATGCGACTGGTCAAATCGCCACTCGGACTGAGATGAATAAATGTGCAGCGCTGACCATATCTTAACCACCTAAACCTTTGATGCTGCTGTCGAGCTGGAAATTGCTCCATTGAAGGTGCTCAGTTGGCACCAGTAGATGGCTGTTTGTACCGGGAGTATTTACTGGGTGTGAAACTGTCTGCATGTAAAAAAAAAAAAAAAAGAAGAAGCTAAAACTGATAAACACTAAGAAAACATCACAGCTTTTAAAAGATTGAGTTTGTGCAAATGTGAGTCAGTGACTTTGTGAGTGAGTGAGTGCATCTGTAATGATCTTTTTGACTTTGGCATAGACCACTGAGGTCACGACACACACACACACACACACACACACACACACATATTTCAGGTCCTTGAAATGGAGCCCATGTAAATACTTGGAGGACTGGAATGACGCGGTCATCAGCAACAGCGGATAAAAGCTACCACATTGCATATAGTGTGTGTGTGTGTGTGTGTGTGTGTGTGTGTGTGTGTGTGTGTGTGTGTGTGTGTGTGTGTGTGTGTGTGTGTGCAAGCAAGCGAGATAGTCAGGATTAGGTTTAGAGGAATGCTGAGAGCAAGAACAGGTGCCTTTGTCCTTCTGTCCACTCAGAGTCCAACCCAGGCTGAGCTGTCCTGACTCGCACTGGATCAGCTATCAGACACACTCTGATCCGTTTCATCAGTCTCGCACACCCAATAGGAGAATGTCTTCGGAGAATCTTTGGAATGTGCGAGTGTGTGTGTTGTGTACGTTCTGCATGAAGTTAGGTTATGAAGAAGAGAGAGAGAGAGGAGCAGCAGGGAAGAGTCTGCACATCCTAACCCCCTCCGCCACACTTAACCTCTCTGACCTCGACTCTCCCTCTCTTTGGCTCCTTTCCTCCCTCACCCCCCGGGGGAGACACCAGATAGCCATTACAGCATGCATGCGCAAGACACACACACACACACACACATCAATAATGTAGAGACTGGTGTGGAGGGTTGACGATAGGGGTGCGCCTAATCTCTGGCCTGGGACACTAGAGAGTGCAAGTGCGTCAAGAGGTGTGTGTGTGTGTGTGTGTGTGTGTGTGTGTGTGTGTGTGTGTGTGTGTGTGTGGACAAGTGAGGGGCAGGTGGTAGAAAATGATGCAAAAGGGACGAAAAGGAGGAGGATGAAGGGGAGGGAGAGATTGCAAGAGGAGGGAGAGAGGGGGGGTCAGAGTGAAAGAGAAGAAGGCAAGATGAGATGGGGTGAGCACTAGGACAAGTGGAGATCAGAGAAAAGAAAGTTGGAGGAAAAAGAGACGGGGGAGGGAGATCAGGGAAACAAAAGTGGGAAGAGAGAAAGAGAGACAATGGCAAGAGTGGGAGAGGAGAGAGGGGGTGGATGGAGGGAAGGAGGAGGAGGGGGGGGGAGGTTAAGGGAGCGATGAGATCATAGCTCGTCTGGTAGTCTGTTGTCATCCAGATCAGATTGCTTATCCCCCTCCCCCTCCTTCTTCCCTCCACCCTCCTCCCTGGTGCGGATGCCTCTTTTCCTCTGTGTGATCTTGGTGGCAGGCCCCTAGCAGACTTCCAACACTGCTGCTATTCCAGCTATGTGCGCCACTCACCAGTCCAACAATGACCTCCACTCTCTCACACACCGCGTGAGCAAGGAGGAGGAGAGAGAGGGGGGGGGGGGGGGGGGGGGGGGTGAAAGCAAAAGAGTGGCAGAGAAAGGAAAGAAAGAGAAAAAGACTTTAGAAGATGAAGAGACCGGGTGCTGTGTTACGGCTGGTTAAAGGGCAACTTAGACGAATCTTCAACGGTAGTTGACCATGTACGCCTGCCGCATTACGGCGCGGTTACACATCAGTTTTCTATCGTCCATAACTTGAACCTACATTTTTTGAGGCGGCTGTGGGCTGAGCGGGTCGTCCTTTAACCACATGGTTGGCTGTTTGATCCCCTGCTCTTTCTGTTTGCGTGTCTGAGTGACCTTGACCTAGAGTGAACTCCATGTTGCTCCCCATAAACAAAACTTGTTGTTGCCTCATCAACTGTTGAAACAACTAGTTGATGAGGCAATTACCAATTATTATATATTGGTAATTGCCAATATATAATAATTGGTAATTATATTAATTAATTATATATTATAGCAAGAAGGTCCAACTCTCTCCGGCTTGTGACGATTTGCTGGTTTATGGTATCCAGAGACGTTTAGGACCACTAGTAGCAACACAATACATGTCCCTGCCGCCAAAAACAACAACAACAGTTGGTCGCAGTAATGCACCAAAAGATGTAGCAACACACCAGGAAAGGCGAGTAGGAAGAAGACCGCCAGCAAGCCAACATGGATGTAAACAATGGAAGCTTTGCAAATGTTTCACGAGGCGAGAAGCACGCACAAACACACACACACACACACACACACACACACACACACACACACACACACACACACACACACACACACACACACACACACACACACACACACACACACAAATTGAGGAGAGAAACAGTGTTTGTTTACAGAAAGCCCCACAGAGTACCTTTGACTGAGTACATTTGTGTTTTTTCAAACAGTTTTCTGACATTTTATTAACAAAATGCGTCATCAATTCATTGAGAAAATTAACAGTGACTTAATCTGTTATGAAAATAACCATCAGTTGCAGCTCTTAAACATTTGACTCGGAGGCACGGCTGACTGGATCCCTGACCTGCGGGCCTGGCGTGCCAAAGAGGGCGAGAGCTGACGGGAAGGAGGCAGAGACAGACGGGCAGGCGGACAAAGTAGTGGAGTGAGAAAAGAGATGAGGAGGAGAGATTCCCAGAGCTGCGAGTCCTACTCAGCAGCAAATCAACTGACAAGCCCGTGCCAAACTAACAGCGGAGTTGCAGACTCAGGGTTTTTATCCAGGGCCGGGGCCTCTGAACAGCCATTAGCGGCAGTTGGCGAGCACCGTACTCCTTTAACCCAACTCAGCTTTAGCGTGGATGTGGGAAACGACCGGTGCAAGTGTGTGTGGGTGAAGGGGGGTGAGGTCACCGTCGGCTCTGAGAGTCTGTAAAAGTGCTAAAAATTGAGAGACAGTCAGTATTTGCCTGTAGCACATTCATGCACAAACAAGCATGCACAGCCGTGTCTTTGTCACAGCTGCTTGGATAAGTGAAACTGCCTGAAGCGCCGAGCTCGGGGAACAGAGAAGACAGAAACACAAGACCGGGAGGTGGAGGGGAGGGATGGAGGGATAATAAAAGACTTGGGAGGGTGAGACAGAGAAAGTAAGAGTGAAAGGAGGGAGAGAAGTGAGGAGGGTGGGCTCCGCAGGAGGAGGAGGGTAATCAGAGCCCGTATGCCTGAATCCCAAAGTGTCTGGACTCTTCCCACCAAGCCCATTAAAAATTCATTAGGCCAATACTGGAGGAAGACGAGATAGTGAGACACAGACAGAGGAAGACAGGGACACAGGAGAGTGACAGAGAAGTTAGGAAACAGATGGATGGGAAAAGTGAATCATTTGGGCGGGAACTTTTCACTACAAATGTATTTCTTAAAAATACTACTTGTATCTTCAAATATGAGCTCCTGGGAGAAAATATCGTAACGTTTTGTACTTACTTTATTTATTGTATTATAAACAAAAAAGGAGAAAATCATCTGTGTCTAATACTTGTTGTACAAGAGAGGAATAGGTGGGGCTGCAACTAACAATGATTAATATTGATTTTGGATTAACCTGCTAATTATTTTCTCAATTAACCTATTTATTGTCTGGTCTACAAATTGTCAAAAAATAGTGAAACATGTTCATCACAATTGCCCGAGAACTAAAGATGATTTCTTTAAATGTATTGTTTTGTCTGTCCAACCCCGACGTTTACAGAAGCCACCAGTGGAAATGTCTCTCGTGGAGTTGCAGAATAGGAAAACTGTTGACTGTTTCTAGTTTCTATTTTAATGTACCAGTGGTCTGCAGAACTTAGAAGTTAGATGATGATAAATGAGTAGGCAAGTTGTTTGGTTAATTATACAAGCTTGTGATCACAGTTTTATTGTAACGTGCAGAATAGATTTTACTCTCTAAGAGAAATGTGAGTTGTTAATAAGCCAGATGGGGACTAAATTCCATGAGAAGAATTGTTCTTGTAGGAGCCAAGAGCATTCATGACCCCGGCCTAACCCGAGTACCTGCGGGGGGGTTAAACAAACATCGCACAGAAAAACATGTAAGTCTAGCAGGCCGCTTAACTATTCTCAGAGGTCACCCACAGTCTACATTTTCTATAGGCTCTTCCTCACATGCCATGCAGGAGCAGAAGAGAGTAAGAGAAGAGCTGGAAGGAAGAGAGTGCTTTGTGGCCTTGGAGGGGCCAAAAATAGCCACACACACACACACACGAGGAGGTGTGGGAAGGCAACGAGAAGGTCATGACGCAAGACTTCGTCTCTCGGCCGCTCTCTGTTGTCCTACAGTGAACAGACAAGACGTCTTTTCCAGGAAATTGAACGGGAGGAGCATAAAAAGGCAAAGAAAAGCCTGAGCGGCCACAGAGATCCTCTCTTCCAGAACAAGCTCCTTTTTCCGGCAGCCCTCCAAATCTAATTCACATGCTCGACTGCTAGACTGTAAACTTGTTAAGTCACGACATGGTTTAAATGTCCATTAGGTGACGGGAAAAAGGCTTTGAAGTGTGTGAAAGGGTTTTCCAGGCTGGACTAAAAACAGCTAACCTAAAGCCTACATGTGGTTTTTCAACTGACTGAGGCACTTCATTAAAAAATAAAAGAACTCTCCGATGTGATCCTTTCAGGGTTGTACCAATGATTTAGCATATTTTAGCCAATTACCTACAAATAGTTTTTCAAAGCAAATCATAGTTTTTCTTTTAGATCCATTTAGAATTTTCCACACAGCCACTTATTTCAGTTCATTAAGAAAAATGAATAAATAGAGTTACACGCAATTGGAAACAATGGCCAAATGTCATGGAACATAGGTGGAAATGTCCAGAACAACCTATTAGGATTAACAAGTTTAACCAACTATTATGTCAAACTAAATCTGTGGATATTTGATCACCCTGTGGTCGCCTGGTTTTTAGAGCGGCTGTGCCAGTTGGTGGCGGCTTGATTTTAGGCTGCGAGGACCCAGCAACACACTACATAGCTAGCAACATGTACACGCAACAGGCGGTTCTTCACCTGGGAGCTCTAAGAAAACACACACACACACACACACACACACACACACACACACACACACACACACACACACACACACACACGAGAACTGAATGTTTAAAAGAGCAAAAGTCCCAAATGTATGTAGGACGAGCACCGTGTGAACAAAGAAAACTGTCCACGCACAAACCGGCATAAAGCCCCACGGCAGCTGATGTGCTGCAGGTGGGCCGGACAACTGGACTCTTCTCTGTGTAATCACGCTCATAAACAAGTCTGGTGGGAGAGAGTGTGTGTTTGTGTGCGTATGTGATCCCCAGAGTGTGTTAAGAACAGCAGAATAATATTGTGTCAGTGAGAGAAGAGTTGCTCTCCGGGCGCCGTTCGGTATATTTACTCTCACCAAAGTGGCGCGCTGCTCCCAGGACATTATCCCTCGTCCTTTGACACAACACACAGATACGCATACTTACACGTTTCATGAGTTGACAAAATACAGTGATGTGATAGCCTAATGACAGCTTTATAAGTAGTCAAATTGCTGGTGTAATTGTCTCTGTATTAAATAACAGTTGCATAATAAACACTGGATGGTTTCCACGTGTCAAAGACATACTTGAACTATGCTGGAAGTCCCTGTGAAGCCTGTGCTTTAATGATTGCTAGTTCATTTATCTGGTGACCGGATTTCCCCTCTTTTGTTGTAATATTTACGATAAATTGTCTATACGGCACATTGTTTTGGGAGATGTGCGCGAATAATTGAAATGTGGCTCTGTAAAGACATTGCAAATCATACTCTCATTACGTTTGACCTTTACATAAAAATGGAGGTGAAAATTAATAAAGTTAGCTTCTCACACCAATATTGAAATATGGCTTTAAATAGTTAATAGCTGAAATATGTGGTCCTTTTCCCATGATTTCCCTCAAAGTTACTTTCAGGGAAAAGCTGTTAAGATGTAACACAAGCATGCTACAGGCCACAGGCGCCGCTCTTCTCTTTCACTCGGCCGCCCCGCCTCACATGCTGGTGTTAATGTACTTCTCCGGCCAACAGCTTGGCAGTGAGCTGCCAGTTGACGCTTCACCTTTGGTTCAACAACACACTGCCTTCACTCACACTGCCAGTAAGAGTGTGTTCGACTGTGTGCACACCTCAGTGTGTAGGGACGCATATAAATATATAGACATTATGTAAATATCTATACGATGTAGATTGTAAAAAAACTTGCAGACGTCAAGCTTCTCTTCAGCGCTGAAATGATGACTCCATCAAATCAGCAATTAGCAAATCGACTGAATACTAATTATTTTTAATAACCGTTTCAGGATAATCTTTCAAACAAATGTTTTTTTGGCAGGAAGGTCATATCTCTGAGATTTGGACTGCTGGAGGAATACAGTTTACAAAAACATTAAATATGGGCAAATTTCCTGAGATTATTAATTTTAGACTAACATGTAATTGAAAAGTTGAATGAAGTTATTCAGCAATATTACAAATAATTGTTAGTTGCAGCTCTATTGTGTTTGACAACATATCATGCATTAAAACTGTGGACCAGCAGCAGTGACCATGGGGGTGTGCAGCTGGACTACAACTGTGTTTGTAAAGGTCCGCGGGTCAAAAGGTCAAAGGGTGACTTTGCCATACAGGAGTAAATTAGATGTGGTATAATCAAACTATATATCTGTCAGGTGTGCATGTGTGAGTGAGAGATAGGTGGCACTTTTGGGAGGTGGTTTCCTGGAATGTGGTACTAGTGCGGGACAGGATGTTAGCGACTGTTATACACCAACAACAGATCTGTTTCCTGTGTGTGTGTCCATGCATGTCATTTCAGATATACGCAAAAATCTGGTGAGACTCAAAACCAAAACAGGCAATACAGAGGCAAGTTCTAAGCTTGCTCAGTCTACTCAGAAATAGTTAGTATTCCTCCTCACAGATTGTGATTTAATTGTAAAAACAAATGTAGAAGTACAAGAATTTGGGAGAAAGCAGTGAAGAGTGCTTCAAAAGACCCCAAAACATTTTAAGAATATAAAAGTGATGCACAGTTGTTGCAGTTAAAACAAATGAGCATGTACTCAGACTATGTGCAACTACTCACTTAGGAGCGCACGTGACAGCAGGTACTGAAGATGAGCCAGAATCTCTAAACATAAATGACAGCGACAAACACGGAGCTCAGACGGGAAGAAAAGACACAAAGAACCAGAAAAACAAGTCCACAACAACAGCTTCAGACTAAAACACCCTGTGTGCGTAGATGTGTGTGTGTGTGTGTCAGTGCTGACTCAGTGCGTGAATGATTTTGTAATTCAGCCTTCACAACGCAAACTCTCCTTCATTCTCTCTCTCCCTCTCTTACACTGTCTCCTAGCAACCAGACACTTAAGGCCTAAAAATAACACCCGAGAAACGAACAGAACAAAAAAATAAAGCATAAACGGCAATTAATCCTTTCAAGCCTGGAACACAGACTCAAATAGACCCAGGTATTAGAAAAGGGAAGAGCAGGGCGAGCGGGAGATGGAGAGACACGGAGAGAAAGGAGTGGGAGGCGGACTCTGCCAGCAACAGGTAGTCGTCAGGAGACAGAGATCTGCACTACATGGCAGAGTGTGAGTGTGAGTGTGTGTGTGTCCACTAGCATTGGCTAGAAACAAGACAGAACTTTTCCACCCTTTCCAGAAGCGAGGGCTGCTCATGGCAAACAAGGCTCCAGTGTAAAACGACCCGGCGGTCCGGCAACAAGCTGCGTCAAACAGAGTTTGAAGAGAATAACACGCCGCGCGTCAAAATACTCCGCGAGGCCTCTCTTTGACGGCGAGCACTTTTATTGTGATTTTATTCCCCTCCACGTCCCACAACATTAAGACAAACACGGTGATGAAACGAGGTAGAAGACAGCCGAGTCTCTCACACTCTCACACTCACACACACACACACACATTCCACAGTGGATTAACCTTTTTCGAGACGCATGATGGCAAGTGAGAGACAAAGCAGCGAGACACCTGATCTTTACGCCAGACGTCTTACAGTTGAGGAGGAGTTCTTGTTCACATCAGATCCGGGGACGTGCTATATGCATCTTTAGGTCCGTCTGTTATTGTTTATGGTGGTTTCTGGCTTTTTCACTTGAAATACAAGCTTTGTGATCACAGTTTTATTGTAACATGCACAGTAGATTTGACTGGTTTGGAAAAAAAAGAGAAATGTGAGTTAATAACCCAGATGGAGACTAAATTAAGTGTATTTAGATCCTTGCCAAAAACATTTTGACTTGAGGTATGTGTCAATACCAGGTTTGCAACTCATGACCATTTACATTTTTTATATTTCATCTGTTAATAGCAGAAATTAGACAAGAGGTCCCTAGAGCTGAAGCTACTAATGTTTCAGCTCCAGTCGAAACATGCGGTCCTCTCATAAGGCATGTTAACATTGAATAATTGTCATTACTTGGTCCCGATGGGGATTAATAATTGGCATTACAAATAACATAACTGAATAAAGCATCATTCAGATGGAGCAGATTCAATTGGTTATATTGAACTGAGGCATAACTTTTCCTTACAGAATCCCCAAAAAAGACAAAGCCGATCTGGGACCACATATTCATACATATATATATATATAAAAAATGGAGATCCTTACCTATATGCTGGTGCTTATTCATATTAGAGTTTTATTTACTGCTCAGTCCATTGTACTCTGAATGCTCCGGTGTAATGGTCCTGAGGCAATAGCATCATTTTATTTATTAATAAATTATTAATTGCCACAACCATATTCATGTGACTTGTTTAACAAAAATATTGATGTCATTTAATAGGGACGTATTCTTATGCAGAGTTTCCAATGTCCACACTGAATGGAATAAGAGCTTTAATGTGTGCACCAATACCCTCAAATTAAAAGCAATTGTCTACTTATGGGGAGCGTTTGTGTTCAAGTAATCACAAACTATTCCTGGGGATACAAACCTGTTGATTTGATTTATTATATATCCACTTCAACGTGCATCGCGCTAGCATTGCACCGGAAAAGGGACGGAAAAGTTTTCCCATGTTTCCATCATTGCCGATTGGAGCTGGAGACGAAGAATACCTGTGAAAAACTGCCGAGTCATTTCTCCCGGGAATGAATGCCGGTTGAAACCTTTCCCACTGAAGACAAAAGCCAGATGTTGGTTGGTGTTGTGGGATGTGTGGTGGGGAAGAGGCTTTAGGGACACTAAGCATGCAACCCATGACATGGTCTGTCAATATGTGGCCTTCACATGCAAAACTGCAGAGCAAGTATTCAAATTCCCTCTTTCAGTGGTGCGGCAAGAACTGCTGCATCTAAAACATGTTTATAACCGACTGAACAAAGCAATACATTCATTGCAATGACACATAATGTGGCCCTGATTTCTAAATGAATGCAAACTGTTGTATCCATTTAGACTGATGAGCGTGGTACTCATCTGCTGTCTTTTGTCAGTTTGTTCTCAAGTCTGTTGACGGCTAGCAAAGTACTGACCAAAATGTAGTTTCTGATGAGAATTCATTAAAGAACCTTATAGGTTATATGCTTGCCGTCCTTCGAACAGACCTGACGAAGCAGGAATTCAGACTTTTTAATGAATTTGCGTTCTTCTGTAGTTATTTTGTCATCCTTTCATGCAATGAAATCGCAGTAAAATCAGTTTATTTTGGGTTCATACCGCTGTAGTAACTACACCATGTGTAAAGTTACAATAGTGGTTATTTTGGCCATGGATGATGAAATGTTGGTATCTGCATAGGGGTACGCCTCCCATGAGAGACGCAAATAAACATCCCACGATCAAACTCTCATGTGTAACGCGAGTAAAATAAATGCCTACCTGCAGCTATATTTAGCCCAAATAATTCCATTACTCCTCTTAACTATGTGCGCATGGAGAATACTTTTTATATTTCACTCTTCCGAACATAAAACAAAAATGCCATTAATTTAATTTTACATGTTACTTCTTCATATGGACCTACCTTTCAAATCCTGAATACACAACAGCCAAATAAAAAAGAAATAAAAGAAAATACATCTTCAATCATGATCAATGAGCTGAAAAGCTCAAATGGGAGCCTGTGAATGTACTAATTAATATTAATATATATATATATATATATATATATATATATATATATATATATATATATATATATATATATATATATATATTTATTAGTGTGTGTGCCTCTTGTTATGAGCTGCGTGCTGTTGTTCAGACTAGAGGTGAGAGTAGAATAGCTGGCTGGCTCGGGGGAATCATGTTTTTCTCTGGTACTGCTCTGATGCTGCGAACTGTGCTGATGATGCTGGCTTTTAGTCACACGGTACTTGCACTGAGTCGTACGGGACAAACATGGACACGCACACGCAGTTACCCAGCATGTTTTCTGAAACGTGGAGGTAACTATCAGAAAAGCCACACAGAACACAAATGTACAGCGGCATTGCTTGTATGCAGAAAAACAACATAAAAGTATCACTTGTTGACCAAGTGAACACGCTCCCATCCAACACCCTTGTAGACTATGTGATCGTCAGGGGAGACCTAAACCTAACTTCAGGGTGAAGCAGAGGGCTTCTGGCCTGGTATTCTCAACAGGCCCTTGGGTGATGAGTGAACAGGGGACATCAGCAGCTTGCCAACCAGCATTGTTGTCCTTAACACCTTCCTGCTGCTTAGGGGAGAGCAGCTTTGGAGCTGTGTACAACATCCAGCTTCCAAAGTGCTAATTGATGGGTAATTACAAAAGAAATGTAAAAGATGGGCCGCCGCATTGCATCATGGTGAGGGAAATGGACTAACGCCAATAGGTCTGCTTTGCTGCGTCAAACTAATATGTTGTTCCTCCAAATCAACATATTTGATTACCTCTACTGCTCCTTAATGTACTAAATGTATTTCACACTGGTCCGCGTGGCCGCAACAATACCTAACACAGTGTATTACGCAGCAACAAGCACATTTTAAGTATCAGCCAGTGGTACACTTTGCATCTTAAGTGGTTCCTGTGCGTCAGCAATGTGTGTGAACAGCACCAAAAATACACACTACTTCGCTGAGTCCCATCAGCCTATTCCTTCCTCCACTTATCGTCTATTTCTCCATCGCTGCCCTATCCCAACCCCCCCTTACCCCTCCTGTTTGTGCGTCCAACCCTGTGCGCTTTCCTGCCATTCTTCTATCTCAGCTAATTTTAGATGAAGGAAAATTCTCTGTCCACATCTGCTAGTCATTCTTTAAGAGGTTTCTGTGTGTGTGTGTGTGTGTGTGTGTGTGTGTGTGTGTGTGTGTGTGTGTGTGTGTGTGTGTGTGTGTGTGTGTGTGTCTGAGAGAGAAAGAAAACTGGGAAAAGGTCAAAAGGGAGAGAGAAGAAAGGAGAAGCTGGGGAAGGAGTGTTGAAAAATAAATAAAAGACAAGGTATAAAACAACCAGGGTAAAGACAGGGTCACTGTCACAACCAGAACAAACGTTTATCATGACTAATATATAATTTAGATTTCAAGTGTTTCTTCTACATTTACTTGACAGTGGTGAACCACAAGAGCAACAAACTGCCTCCACAAGTAAAGAGAATGTGAAGGGAAAAAAAGAAGCTAAACACCATAATTTGGCTCAATTTGCCCCAAAAAGCCCAGACAAATGTGAAGGCAGAGTGCTTGGAAACGGTGCTCTCTTTAATGAACATAAATCATCCAAATGGGAATCATTTGTAGTTTGAAACAAAAGGAAGAGGGAGAACGAACAACCTATGGTTTTGGCATGCTGGCCACAGGAGAGGTCAAAGTAAAGGAATGTGATGCGCACAAAATAAGCAGGATTATAAAAGGCAATTCATTCCTCTTCTTCAGACGTTTCAATAGTGCTTTAAATATTTTCTTTATAAGAATTGAAACCAAAATGTGCCAAAAATAAGGTGTTTATTCTATTTAAATGAACTTGTGAGTGTATTTTTGACCAGGACTTGCAGTGAAAGCTTGGTTCTTAGCTTCGGTAACTGGCTCATTTTCCCACCACATTAAAACCTGCAAGAGTGGTGTTTATAGTGGTGAGTCATTGGATCGACAACAGCACATGCTGGCCGAGTCAGGAAAATCAACATTCATAATTTTTGTCGTGTTGAACCCCGATTGTAAAAAAAAATATCAGGTTCACGTCTGCGGAAGGCAACATGTGTCCGCTGTAAAACATGGACAAACAAAGACTTGTGTTGTCTTCAGAAGAGTGGGGAGACACGGTCGTCTTTTGTCCCGAGTGGATAGAACGAATCTCAAGAAGAAAAAACACACACACAACTGTGCATAACAGTGGGCTGTGAGGGGGACTCAGAGGGCAGAGCACAGCATGTTTGTGTGTTTGTGTGTTTATCCTGTCGTAAGAGGCAAGAGACACATGCAGCGTCGCCGCCTGTCACCACTTTCTCCTCTCCTCCTACTGTTCTCACCCGTCACTCCGCTCCTCCGGTTTTCCATCAAGCCCTGTTCCTGTGCTCCCTTGCTCTTTTCTTGCGCCCACTTCGCCTCCTCATTTTCCACCTCCTCTGACCCTCACCCCACTTGGTCAGCTTGTTAAGCATGTCTCCTAAAGCTGATTAAGTAGTGTTGATCGGCCTTACGCAACATTCACCTCTCACAGACGTCGCTGCCAGCCAGCATACGCTCGTTGTGCCTCTGTGTACATGAGAAATCAGAGAGGGAACATTTGCTTCAATGAACATTGCTCTGCGTGGAGTATTTGCAGTTGCAAGGTGCGCATGCACACACGCACATGTATTATGGTGACACTATGTCTTCATGGATCGGCGCCAGGTCAGCGCATGTTCCCACTGATATGCGCACATTTAGCCACAATGGTGGAATGTGCACATCGTCATGGTTTCCCAGGGTGTGTGTATGTGCGCTCCTACTGCAGACTGTGTAGATAATCACTGCTTATCCCCTAGTTAGCACGGGGCTGCCAAGAGGGACCACGCACCTTCAACACTGCAGCAGGGGGTGGGACAAGCACGCCAGCACACACGCACCATGATAGAAGGCATAAACTACCCAAATTACACACACGTGTGTGTATATATATATATATATATATATATATATATATATAAAAAACAGTGTGTTGGTGCTGACTGTAAACAAAGCCATGCTCCAGATCTCAATAATTGGTGGAGTGATGGAGTTAACGAAGCAGCGCACACGGGCAGGTTAGAGAGGTCGACTCGCTCGGCTCCTCTTCTCTCCTGGTTTGCTCTCGGGCTTTGCCTCGTGGGAGAGATTAGAATCCTCAGCTGGAGCAAATAAAGCTGGACGTTACGCAAGACCCCAAGAGGGAGGATGAGCGAGAGACTGATGATGATGATGTAACGTGAGAGAGGGCAAAATACTGAAATGAAGAACAAGGGAGAAAGAGAAGAAGAGACACAGAGGTGTGTGATGGGAGACCTTGAAAAAGTTGAGTCTGCTGTGTGTACCTTGCTGATATGGTGGCGGTCATCCATCTCAACATTGGCAGCCGATCTGCTCTACCATGCACTGAGCTCAGTAGTAAACACACAGCTGCTCTGCACTGGCAGGGGCTGGTCCTCTTACCTCTCTCACATCCTTTGCACCAGACACACAGAAAACTGTTATGTCTTCATCAGCTCCATTATGGCCTCCTTGAGTGACATATACGGGACAATGTTCCTGATTCAACCTACAGTGTGGTTCTGACTGGCCTGCCAGACCCAGAGAAGCAGGCAGGGGTAGAGAGTGTAATGCAAGTAGCTCTGAATAGAGTGCAATCTCAATGCTTTGACTGCAAAATGGACGGCATGTGCTGAACGGGTCACTGAAGCGCTTCATATGTTCATGGCAACAGATACTGTGAATCGTAGAGCTCGTCACTTTTAAATTAAGAAATTGTTGTTCCCTTTGTTAACACAATGGAATTAACTAGCAAGCCATACTGGACCGATGACACCAAACTATCTGATGTTGAGTTATGTTTGGGAGCAATTTGGTGTTAACACCCTGGATGGAGATATCCTAAAACTAACATGTATGCGTTTGGATACATTTTTATGGCTGAAAAGACTAACCAAGAAAAGTAGTAGGAAAATATTTTGAGAGTCACTTACTCTTTTCAGTTATTTTTCCAGCAAACATTGTGACAATAAATGCCGAACATTCTTTTGTTTCATATCATGAAAAAAGTAAATATTGGACATCACCTTGGATTGTGGAAATCTGACGGTTCTTGTTTTCCCTATTTCTAACATCTTATAGACAAACCGATTAATCTATAAATGAAAAGGAATGATCAGATTAATCAATCATTAAAAAAAAAAAAAAAAAAAACTTGTTTTGTTAATTGCTACAGTTCAATGAAGACAAGAGGAGGAAGGGCTGATGGAGATTACTAGACAAAGGACTTGTGTTTGACAAAGACCCAGGATGATAAAGTTAAAGGTTTACCTTAAATCACGTATTGCCGACTGGGGAAACCAACTCTACTTCAGTATGCTTCGAAACTATATTCATCATATCTATTTATCATATCAGATGCTACAGGCTCTCCAATAAAAAGCTGTTTTTTAAAATGCTGCTGTTGGCAAATCATGCATATAAATAATAGGTGTCATGAGACAATAAAAAGAGAATGAAGACAAGAAGGAAGGATGTGAAAAAAAGACAAATTAATGAGTGATGCGGAAGTAAAGTCCACAGTGATAAAACACTGAATGGCAGAGAGAGAGAGAGATGAACTTTCTCCCCTCCGTCAGTGTACTGCTTGATGTCGTTATGTAAGAGCTGAGTGTACACACACACACACCGATTACCTCTGCTCAGTGGAACTAACAACATGAGGCGTGTGTGTGTGTGGGTGGGTACGTGGGTACATGTGCGTGAACATACAATGGTGCTACATCTCAGTTACATTTCACACACAAAGACGTGAACACACATATTATACAGACTGACAGCATACATCCAAAACGATTGTCCTGGGCTCGGATCATCCATCCGAGGTGTAAAGTAGCACGGGGGTTCCCCATGAAGTGAGAGCTGCACTGGTTTCCAGTTACACCTCCTCATTACCCATTTGATCTCACACACACACACACACACACACACACACACACACACACACACACTAGAGTGTAATAAGATTCAGGAAATACTTCAATTATCATCTATATTGTGTTATCCGAGTTAAATTATGAAGCCGATGTCTATTTGAGTTTTAATTGGATAACATTTGTGGACAAATTAAATAATCTCTATCAATGTGAACAAGAAGTAAGTAATACTACTTCAGCATATTAACCACATCATTCAATTTGGCACATATATTTGGTCAATGCAAACAATTTAAAAGCTGAAAGGAATACTTCACCCACAAAATGACCATTTATATATCAATGACTCATCGTTGTCTTACCTTGGATTTGAAGAAAAGTGTTTTTCTCGACTGCCTCCACTACCTGAGACGGTAGTGGAGGTAGTGACCTGACTTGGTTTGCACTGACCTGACTTTCCTGAGATGTTAGTGGCAGACGCGTTTGAATAGTTTGATGTATGCGTTTGGGAAGTACTGTGCATACGACTGGATAAACGAGACTTGGATTATACTGCACAAGTTGTGGGGGAGTCTGAAAGCAGATTTTTTTTAAATACTTGCTGTCGTTAAACCAGGCGTCCATTTACTTCAAATCATCAGGCTAAAAAAGGCTTTAAGAAGCTGGAAAAGTGGACATTGGACCTCTTTCCACAGTCTGAGTTCTTCTCTGACTAATCTAACAATGAAGTTCAACCTTGCAGTGAGCCAAATATTAGCCACCGCAGATGAAAGCATGATCGTGACAAATGTTTTGTGACTTATTGCCCAACCCTTAATTACACAGAGAAACAAGCTTACACATTCACATCGCCGACATCAATGAGTCACGGACGCACAAATCCCACGTTCCCACACACACACACACACCTCTGCACTCTGCCTCCTCTCACAACTAACCTAAGGGAGAGAGTGTACCGTTGCACAGAACCCGGCTAATACTTGGGCCAGACGAACACAATAACCCGACTAACACAACGCCCACACACAAACAGCGAGGATACTAGCTGGGGGCCAGCTGGAGAAAGAGCGGCGTATAAGAAGCGGTGTGATGTTCGACGCATGTGTGTAAGAGCGAGACTACAAAGACCCTAGTGTACATTAGTGTGTGCACGGGAAAAGGTAATTCACCAATATCAAATTTACGACACTTTCATTTTAAGAACTCTTTCTGTAGCCGGCAGTCAAGAGCGTGATAATTTGATTGGCATATTTTGGCAGGCAAAATATGGTGCACTTCAGACTTGTTTCCAAGGAAACATGTATACAAAGTATTAATATTTACCACAGCATATGCTGGCAGTTAAAAACCACACACAGTATGTTACAAAAAATACTCCATGTGATCTCTGTTTTACTAGATCCACAACTGATTCTGGATTTATGCTGCCATGTCGTTTGTGTGGTTTTAAATGCCATCAAGTCTGTGACGTGTCCTGTACCTTAAAAGTCACCCACGTAGATTGATTATGTTTTAATTTGGAATACGTTGGACAGTTTGCTTGAATTTCTATTTGAATGGATTTTAAAGCTTCCCTTCCTTCACTTCAGTCCCTTTTGTCCATTTCCTCTTCCTCCATCATATTTCTGGTTGTCGCTATTCCACTCGTCATCTTTCCCCTCATGCGTTGTAAATCCCTCTGATGCCCTTGATCCATTCTTCCCTGCTTTTCTTTTCCCTCTCACCCTGTGACTGGTCAGGGGATCCAGCTCACTGTTCTCTTCATCAAACGCTTTAATCCCCTAAAACAACAATCACTGTGTGTGCGCATGTACAGTAGGCCTGTGTCCGTGTGTGTGTGTCCGTGTGTGTCCGTGTGTGTGTGTGTGTGTGTGTCCGTGTGTGTGTGTGTGTCTGTGTCTGTGTGTGTGTGTGTGTGTGTGTGTGTGTGTGTGTGTGTGTGTGTGTGTGTGCGCAGCCACCCGCATGCAACTGCCTGGTTGTTACGTAATTTCACTGGGCCACATCGGATGCTAAAAATGGACATGGATAAAACTATTGTGACCGAGGGCAGGGCTACTGTACCGAGGCACTGGAGCACAAACACAGCACACATGCACAGCAGGGGCTGGGCAAGCTGCTTAACTCATGTCATGAACCAAGAAGCAAACTGTTAACTTTTCTCCTTCATCAGTCCTGATAGTATTCAATAGCAGTAAACCATTAAAGGCTTTTAAAGATACAAAATGCACATGTTTGCATTATTATTGGTAAAAGGTAAAGGAAACGGTGTGGGATGACCAGACAAAATAAATAAAGCTGTATCAAATAGGATATCTGATATGTTTGGGTCAAGGCACTAAAAGAGTGGAGAGTGGTATAGCACATACTCCAAGACTGGCTGACACACTCACTTAGGGACAATCTCCTCAGGAAATAAGTGATGAGATGAGCGTATATACCAGCTGTGTGTGTGTGTGTGTGTGTGTGTGTGTGTGTGTGTGTGTGTGTGTGTGTGTGTGTGTGTGTGTGTGTGTATAGGAGGATATGCTATATGATGTGCAGCACTGATGGCCGGTTTTGTCATTAAAGTTTAATCACTCTGCTTTCCTATAAATACCTTTCCAAGGATCCAATGCATTATTCAGTTTATCAGGCGCACACACACACACACACACACACACACACACACACACACACACACACACACACACACACACACACACACACCTGGAGAGCAAAGAAAAAAGACAATGCCCTGGAGGAAGGAAGTCTTATGAACATTTAAGAGGACGATGGCCAGTGGGCAAAAATAGAGTCAGATGTTTGTCCTGCTGTGAGTGCAATCCACCGCACTTTATTCTGCCCACGACCACACATCTTGGAAGGAGCCCAAGGCTGTGTGTGTGTGCGCATGTCTGTACAGACATGTACGAACATGCACTCTGGCCGGCTTGCACTTGATACCTTGTGGTCTAGTCTGACTTTCAGCTAATATTATTTAGAATTTTCAGGTCGACTCCGGGGACGTTAACACCAGCCACCACCTCTTGCAGATACATTTTCACAGTTACTTAGAGCTTTCTATACTCTTTGGGCCATGTTAGCAGACAACAACGATGTGTCTGGTCATCGAGTCAGGGCGGCTGGTAAATCAGGGTGTCCAGTGAAAGAAAGAGACAGGCTCGGGTGACATGAAGCACATGGAGCAGGAGAGGGGAGAAAGAGGAGGAGGAGGCTAATGGAAGAGGAGCTGCCACTGGGGTATTAGTCCATGGATTGGTGACACAGAAATGATAGTGAGAGGGCGGAGAGGATGATGGGATGGGAGGGTCAATCGATGCTTAAAAAGGTTTCACTCCCCTACAGGGACATGTGCATCTGTGTGTGCACAATCAAACATGAGTCTGTTCCAAATAAAAACACCATCTCACACACACGCACAGAGGGCCAGTTGGCTTGCAATTATTTTGAGTCTGTATGTACACACGTGCAGTTGTTATTTGCAATAAGCTGAGCTTGCCAATAAGTTGGTGTTAACTATAATGCAAAGTGTATAAGTTTATATCGCCTAAAAGTAAACTGAATCAATCTTTTCAACTACAACCATTTGGGACAGTTTGTTCCCAGATAGACACCCGTTCTACCTCCAACATGGCATTTCCACCTCAAGCCCCGCCTCTCAAATGCACATAACTTTCCCACTCGCGTACACAGGCTGTGGTGAGTTGGCTCAAAGTTCAAAATGAGCACTTGCATACAAAAGAGAACAGGTCTGAACATGGTGGGAGAGAAACGAGGTGAAGATCGAGAGACAGAAAGCCGGCACAGTGAAACACAAACAGAGAGAGGAAGAGGAAAGACTGGTTGAAAAGAAAACTCCAAACGTGATCTTGCATTCCTTACATGGGGTGGAGGGAAGGAGCGAGAGGGGTGGAGAAAAAAGAGGGAGGACTGGGGGAAGTGAGAAAGAGAGAGAGAGGAGGAGAAGCGGAGGGTGACAAGAGAGAAAGTTTAACTTGGCGCCAGACAGCGTTTCAATACCCAACAGCCAACCACACCGACACTCGCACAAAATATCGACACTATGCATGTGGCACAGAAGTCCTTTTGGTGACTTCCTATCGTCCGAAATTAGATTAGATATTTGCCCTCCACCCCCGCTCCCTGGATCCAGCACAGAGGCAGATTCCCAGATAAAAATAGCCAGAGGAACTATTCAAACACTGCTGCCTTTCTGCAGGGAGTGTCTGCTGACTGCACTGGACTTAAGGGGTTAGAGAGGGGTTAGGAACTCCACTCAGCACCTACCTGAACCAGAAGGCCTGGGACAGCGGGACAGCCCGAGCTCTATCACACTAATACACTTAACAGACACACGAGCACTAATCCACTTAAAATATTGTCCACTGTAACAAGAGGTCATTTCTGTTTTCTAACATCAAGAAGAAAAGATGACATCACTGCAAATAAAAATAAAAAAAAAGCTCTCTCTTTCAGACTGCTACTCCAAATAGTCAATATTGGACATACAGTACATGATTAATAATAGATTAGTAAACCATACACTTAGTGCAGACTAACACTTGCATACACTGACTGACTGATTTTCTGTTTAAATAAAGACACTCCCCTAACACACTTGACAAACAGAATGTACAGAAGCCATTATGAAAGTTAGTAAAGTTCATGTTAATTCATAATACATAAAAGATCTTGTCCTTTTGTTCTGATCCAACCTGGAATGTACATTAGCAGCCACACTGATCCCTACTGTAAAGACGCCCTCCGCATGACCAGTATTATTGGGGTTAATCTCAGAAGATTAGGCGTATAGATTACAATACACTGGCCAAATCCTAGCATTGGCAAAAATGGTTGGCGTTGGGTACAGCGGCATCAGCAGAGGATTACGAGGAACTACTGTGTGCGGGTGCGTGTCTGTGTGCGTGTGCCCCGAGCCAGGCCAGGTGGTTGGGCTGTGGTGAGGTTTAGAGGTGGTGCATTGGAAAAGGGTTGAAGGAGGAGGTACCTTCATGACTGACTGACTGACTGACAAAGTGCTGTCATGATCTTGCCATTTTACACCCTGATTATACTCCATCCAGCAGAGAGGTGACACTCCAGGCTCTAACCTAAAGGACAGGTCATTATATCGTGAGGAGTCGAGATAAAACCTCTCGTCTGGAAGGATCAGAGGAATAGAGTTACCTGATCTTCACGTGTGTGTCATCAGACTCGGATCAGTTTCAATGGCGCCGGCACAACCAAAAAGCTGTTATACACACCCACATGCAGCAACGCACACACTTTGTTCACAAGTGATACCTTTGCACAGCTGCCCACCCAGAAAACCCTGTCTCCTTCATATACACACTTGATATTCTTTTACAATAACATGCCATTCTGCGCCTCACTCTGAGTCACCTCTACAACAATGTAGCTCTGTAAACTCCCCGTATTAAATTACAATACACATGCAAGCGCAAACACAAACAGCTGCAGAACAGCGCAGGTCAATCCATGCACACCAACACACCCTACTGCATTCTCAACATGAATTATGATACCCATTGGAAAAAATACCCTGTGTGTGTGTGTGTGTGTGTGTGTGTGTGGTGGAGTATCTGAGCATTTTGAAGCGGCTACTTTTAATAAAAAAATGTCACTTCTCGTCTCTTGAAATAATAGCAGTTATTTTGAATGCATTTTTCAAATCAGTTTTATTCCTATTCCCAATAGGGGGTATTGGAAATATGTTATATAATGTATATGCATATATGCACGGCTTTGCAAGTCACTTAGTGCATTCAGGAGAGGCTTGCAGAGATAGTAACTGTTGTGTTTTCCCCTCATGTGTAATGCAACACAGCCGGCAACTATTAACCTTCTAAGCAGGAATGTGGGAGGGCCAAGAATTCCAATAAAAAAGCAGCAGTGTGTGCGAGTGTGTGTATTCTGTGTATGTGTACTCACACATATGTTAGTCAAAGTGTTACAGTTATCTGTCAACAGGCCACCCCATCCAGACATGCAGACCCACCCATTACCATCCCTGACCAATAACCAAAAACAGTCAATATGGGGTCATGTTGTGGCTACAACCAATGGGATCACAGTAAAACTAAGCTCAACTGGCATCACAGACACACACACACACATGACCTCAGGACACGTTTAGTTCTGCTGCGGTGTTATCCGCACAAAAAGTTAATTGTAAATGGAGCTCTTTAGAGTCGAACATCACAACCGTGCAGCTGATCAAACAGGTCTGAGAGGACAATAATCTATAGGATTCAATGGTCAGAGCTGAGGTGAATGTGTGGGCAGGGGTGAACAAGCCACTAACAGTGCTGGACAGTGGTCAGAAGCACCGGGGTAAGCTGCCAAGGGTAATGCTGCCCTGTTGACTGTGGTCTCTCTGGTCAAGGGCGGCACAGGACTAATGGTGGGGAGGTCCATTAGTGTCGACTGGCTGAGCACATTGTTCCCTTTGGACACATTCCTGGCTAAATACAGACATTTCCACAACTGAAGGCCCCCTCTACCAAAAGTCATTTGTCAATTTAGCATCACAGACGACCATATCAACACTTTTATGAAGAACTGTTGTGACCAGGAAAAGTGGGCCATGCTGCCTCTGTAATGGGAATGCTCAGTTTGTCTGTTAGAAAAATCAATCGCTTTAATAGAGTGTAAAATTCAATACTACACTACAACTAAACACTTTACTACCAAATTAAGTATTATCACAATGTAAATATTGAGTGGTGCATTAAGATTTTTGCCTACCGTTTTGTAAGCAAATATATTTTTTGGCTTAATAGCTTTAGCAGTATTCCAAATAGCTTATAATCAAAGTAGATTTTTTAAAAACGTAACTTAATTTGCCAACTTTTTCATACAGCAGATAGATAGCCAGTTCTGTTATGAAACATCTAGTTTAGGCTTAAATCATGTTGTCTGAGTCTGATCACAGCAGGGCAGTCTCATAAACCAGGCTGTAAAACTGTATTGAGATAATGGGAGGTAGTGGTTTTGCTGTGGTCAGCACTGCAAGGGAGTTTTCATAGATAAGGCTAATCACTGCGCTTATCATCACAGTGGTTGTGTGTTGAGATTGAGAAGCATATGCTTGCAATCACACACATAAACCCACACAGGGAAAAGGTGAAATTTTCCCTCTCAATTTCTTGCTCACAAGCTACCCTTTTGTCTCCTACCCTGCCACATCATACGACAGGACCACGTGTGAGACTTTGAGAGAGAGAGAGAGTGTGTGTGTGTGTGTGTGTGTGTGTGTGTGTGTGTGTGTGTGTGTGTGTGTGTGTGTGTGTGTGTGTGTGTGTGTGTGTGTGTGTGTGTGTGTGTAGAATAAATGGTAAAATGGCTCCAAAGCATGTCAATCACTCCGAGGAAGCACCACAAAACCATCATCATTAAACTCTGTCGTTGAATGACTGATGAAAAATAGTGGGACTGGGATGTCCACATTTACCTCACTCTTTCTTTCACTCTCCCTCTCCCTCACACTCACACTCACACACACACACGTTTCACACGCATACAGAAGTGCGGTCTCTTCACTTGTCAAAGGCACCACCAAACTATGAGCTACTCCGCACCATTATGAGTACAATGAGAGGTCCCTGGCCCCACAAGTCCACACACAATCAGCCCCAAGGCCTGCCCCACTCCCACCATTGTCCCATACTCCACACACACATACACACAATAGCCACTCCAGAGCCAGGGGTCCCACTATGCAATTCCATCACACAAAGACACACACCAGTCCTTATCCCGTAAGAGGGAGAAAAGAATGACAGTGGTGGCAGAAGAAAAATTGTAACTCTTGGGGAGGGATGCAAGAAAACAAGTGAAACTCAAAGTAGTGCAAAGTGGGTGTGGCAGGAGTGTAGACAACATATTATATAGTGGGAGGGATGTACAGTAGGCAAGTTATTATTGTACATATATGTCCTTATCACTACAGCTTAATCAATCATTAGCACGGCTTTTGAGAGAAACAAAAATGTGGATGTATGCAATACTACATTCCACCAACTCCCAATACTTTACCTCTCAGCTGTACCCCAAACTACATCAGACACCAACAAGGACCCGGTAAACAGCAGTGATTAAATATAAAGAAAATAAAACGATTACTTTCCAACAGCACAAAACCAACACCATTCAGCAACAACAGACGCAGCTATAGCGCCGCCATTTCCTGCTTCATCATATCAATGCTCTATCTCAGCAGAAATCCTATCGTCTCTCCAGACTAATGAAGTGACTGTGGAAAACAGAAGTGCAGGGGAAGTGTCCGGTGATGGAGAGAAATGAGGTAAGCTCCATTCAGAGGCAGCTTACCATATGGGACATAATCCTACATCACCAAACAGACCAGGAAGAGATGATTACATTCTTTATCCTCCATATATCCAGGCATTGTTATATCCTTCTGCATTCAAGAAATATATGAACTCCAAATGATGAGATCTACACAAGTTAAAAGGTTAGAACTTGTGTTCTAATTGCAACTGCAGACGCAGCAGGAGATCAGAACGATCAGGGCAGCTCCACGGACATTTTCAGGGAGATTTTTCACTGTATTCTGATTTATTACAAACCAAAAGATTATTCAATAAAGTAATCAGAAATTGTTTTTGCAGCCCTAATCATTATAAATTGATTGGAAAATCCATTAAACCCCCCCCCCCCCCCCCCCCCCCCAAAAAATCAAGACTCAAAGTCCCTATCCACAGAGGTAAATAAGACTGGCTGGACAGCAGCGCACACTTTACACCAATCACACTATAGCAGGTCCAGTTAATGTTCTTTATCTTTACTCAATAGATGACAAACACAACCAACCTACTACACAAACACACCAACCGCATACATCAAACCCATAACCTAAGCACAATCAATTTTTATTATCTTCCCTGAAGGGCTTAAGCTATCTGCTGCCACACAAATGCAGAGTTCCTTGTAATAAAGGGCTTCTTGTGGTGGGACGTGGTGTGATGTCATGGCAGCCTCCTTGGGGCTGCTGCAAGGAGTCTCTGTGTGTGTGTGTGTGTGTGTGTGTGTGTGTGTGTGTGTGTGTAGGAATGTGAAGGGGCTGAGGCTGGGTGCAGCGGGAGTCAGGAGGGGACAGGGTGGGGGAAGGGAGGGGAACGTCCCAAGTGGAAAAAGGTCCCACACAGTTTGTCAGTCACTCACACACTGCAAGATGCCAAATGCTTACCAGTAACTACTTAGGAAGTCGTCACGTTGTTCCCACATGAAAAACAACTTCTCAAATATGTATATTTTGTTTTACACATGGATAACAAACGAATGTTGTACACTTTCAGATGTCATCCTCTGGGGGTCTCTTGAGATTAAAGCAAAGACCAATTATCCCAACTGATGCAAATTAAAATCACAGTTAGTTCTGAAACTAAAAGAAAAGGTTAACGTCGGGCAGTTTATTACTGACACAAATTATAAAACTTCCACTTCCTCCTTTTGAGAAAAAAAGAAGAAGAAAGAAGCATCGGCTTCACGAGAAGGGAGCAAGAACACATTTATGCAAGCATTTCAGGAATTAGACAGTAAGACGCACACAGACCTCAGCTGACTACTGGAAACCCCCTCCTCCCCTCTCACTTCAATATGCTGACAGGCCAAGGACCTGACAAATGTTTGCCAAGTTACTGGGTTAATGTCGGCTCTGTCCGTGTATACCTGGCTAGATCCGATCACCTCAACACCACCACCAGGAGCGGAAGAGTCTCAGTAACTTATCAACACGTCCACGTCTCTCTCTCTCTCTTTCGGTCCTTCTAGGATTTTCAGCCCGTCCTCTGAAATGTAGGTTGTCAGTGTGACACGGAGGATGTCGCTGTAACAACTATACAGTAGTTTAAACCACTTCCTCTTGAACAGAGTACAGTACTAAAACATGCACCAGATTGCAGTCTCTTATCTAACGTTTGCCAAACCACGGACCGTTGCACTGATCCCGAGAACAGCCGAGATCAACAGGTTTTTGTGATTGGAGGCGGACGATGATAAACGCGAGTGGCTCGTTCATTAATCAGCGACACGGTGACTGTGAGCTCTGCCGACTGAACACAACCCCGCAGCAAGTAAACACGACAGACAATGGGGGGGGGGGTAGACATTCACAAGCGAGAGTCACGCCGACTTACCATTGTCTCCAGGTGTTTTCATGTCTTCCTGCGTTCACGTCGCTGAGCTCGACACGCCAGCGGATGAAGTTCACTAAACAGGATCAATTCCACAAAAGTTGCTTGTGGAAAAGAAGAAGAAGAAAAAAAAAAAGTCAAGTCTCTCTGCCTCTTCCTCCCCCTCTGGTTCCCAATCTGGAAAACTAGGTGAGGGAGATACGTTGAAAACTTTTTGTAGCGGGACGCCCGAGCGGCTCTCTCTCTCTCTCTCTCTTCCCCCGGTCCGTCTCTCCGGCGAGTGGCTTTGCTTTCCCCCCCGAGACCTCGCTGCTGCCCCGCTTTTTTCGTCCCGTAACTACCAGCGTTGAAATCTGCTCAAGCGGCGGCGGAAAAACGACCAACCGTCCCGACTCGACCCACAGCCGAAAAGCCTTTCTTTTTTCTCCCTTCCTTCTTTCTTCTAACAAGTTGTTTCGCTAGCTGTCCGGTGGCTGTTTACTCCGTCTCAACCGCATCCTCGTCGCTGTTTGACATCTCTCCGCCGTAAAGCTTTGTTCTTTGACAGAAACGAACGTTAAAGAGGAACCTCTCTTTCTTTACGGACTTTTCTTAAGTCCTCCACTCTCGCACCATTCACTGCTGCTCTCTCCTCCCCCCGTGCGTCTCTCCGTCCTCGGGGTGTCGTGTTTCGCTCGCTCTCTTCTGAGCTGGGCCCGCCCACACTGACGGGGTGGGTGGGGTGGAGGGTTGAGGGGGGGCTAACGTGGCGAGTCACGCCCACTCACCACGAGCCGGGGCCTGGGCTGGCGTCATTGGAGCACGCGGCGTTGCTTGGAGACCGCCACAGCGCGCTGCCGTGGTGACGTCACATCCGAATCCTGCGATTGGAGAGAGGCGCGAGAGCGGTTCTGCTCGCGGTGTCCATCTGCGTCAATCCGTGGGTTACGGCTCTAATTAGGCCCTTTCATATCAGGATAATTACACTTATTACATTTGCAAATTAAATATGAAAGCCTCATTCAGAGATTAACACTGCAAACAGGAAATTCAACTTACTCAGAAGAATACTAAACGCAAGTTATACATTCAGTGTATTACTACTTGAATGTTTGTTCTTCACTGTGCATTAATGTGTGTTTCATATGCATCTGCTGAAAGGAAAGCATGGTTTCGTGGCAACACAACCAATTTGGAAGCCAATCATGGTCCAACATGCAAAGACTGTTGAACCGAATTCAAGATCTATATTTAAAACACAGAGCGGGTAACATCTGCTGCTGGTCTCTTTAGCAACAATCGGTCAATTAATACATTAGGCCAGAGACAGAGAGTTGTAATGGACATTTTTCACCCTTTTTATGATGGGACATTTTATAGACCAAAATATTAATTCATTACTTAAAAAAATATAGTATACAGATGGATCAATAATGAAAATAATAACGTGTTCCAGCTTTGCTGTGGTCTAAGCTTGGACTCACTGTCAGTTGGCATTGGGACCCAGTGGTGACTGAGGACACAAGTCTCCAAACTTGAAGGTCACAGGTTTATAACCTAGTTGTACACAAAGTTCTGTACTTTTCCCTGCATGCCACCTTGTACATTGGGCTTTGGCAATATTGTCTCTGAATATGCTCATGCCAATGAAGCCTCTTTGAATTTGAACTTGCCTGTGTATTCAAGACGTAAGAATAACACTAATCTTATTTTGCCACACTTTGCCACTTTTATTATATAATAAATACTTGTTTTAAAGTACTGTTATCTGGTTATTGTTTCCCATATCTTTAAATTATGTCTTGATTATTGCACGTTTATTGTTATGCATTTTTCACCTAGTCAAATTCCTTGTATGGGCAACACACTTGGCAAATAAACGATTCTGATTTTAAATAATGTAACCCCCCTGTATTGAGTATTAATTGGATTGCTATTGAATTAACTACAGGAAACTAGAATGAGCCTTTGTTTTACATTCTTTTAAGACATTTGGTAGCTCGACATTTTTTATTTCAAAACATTGTATCTAGTGAAAACAACTCGATTTTGGAACCCGCAGCAGCAACCCCTTTTACCCTGATTTTAATTTATACTTAAATACGTAGATTAAACCAAAGACCAAGACCTTTTCACAGAAAAAAAAAGAAGAAAAAAAAAAACACACCAAAGATTGTGGTTAATTTGAATATGAACCTGCATCCTGTTTGCCAGTTTCTCATGTAGCAGTCACTCCTTTTTCCTCTTTCTTTTAAGGTGCAGCCAACTGTATCTACCTTGCAATCAAACACACAACAATGACCCAGGCTGTTCTTTAGCATATGCTATGTATGCATGTCAACGTGCATATCAAGTGCTTCAAAGCGCACATGACATCATCCTTTCATGTTTTATGTAACTCTTTCACTTGATCAGACATTCAGCATGACTGGTTTGATTGTGAAGACCGGTGTCATGCCCAGACCGGTTTCCTGTCACCTCGAACACCCTGACGTCTGCTTCCTCGTGATGTTCCCCTTACATGTGTTATCAATAAGCATATCAGTGTGAGGCGTCATACATGGGAGGTGAAGGGAATCTCCTCGTTTGCCTTCTTGTACATTGGCACCTGGTGCAGTGGATGGAGGCTTTATGTGCTTTTCTTTATTTTTATAACCCTGTTGTGACATCAGCGATACACACCGCTGCCCTGCCTTGTCAACAGGATAAGACAGCAGTTGTAAAACAAAGTAAACAAAGTCCTCTGACAGCAGCAACGTCCCTGTAGGGTGATTTACAAACAGGATTTCTCCTCCCCCCGCTGGCCATTCTCTGACAGGCGCAGGAAACCCACCCTGCTCTGCCTGATAAGAAACTGGAGCTAAAGAGAAGAAAAATGGGATGCTGAACCTTCACATTCAGGGAAACCGCTATCCCGTCCTGTCTTCTTCTTCTTCTTCTTCAATGCAGGAAAACCATTGCACAGACCGGTGGGAACAAGCTAGTTGCATTATTCCCTTCTTTCTCTGTTTGCTGCTGTGGCATGCATCCTCCATAGGTTTAGAATTTCCACCATTGTCTGATTTCTGTTTTTTTCTGGTTGAGGTGAAGAGCTCTTCGGCGTCCCCCGGCTCGTCACACGGAGTGAGAGATGAGAGAGCAGGAATCAAAGAGAGGACAAGACAAACAGCTCCAGTGGGAGGAGGATAGAGGGGGGGAAAAAGTGATTACCGGATTAAGTGCAGGGTGGACAAGCGGCTTCTCCTCTTTGATATTTCTGTGTGTATTTATAACTTTTCCTGTGTGTGACTCGTGTGTGAGCACGCTCTATTGTTACTCGAGCAGGAGATGACATTTACAGACAGATCTACAGCACAGTACATTCTGAACACTGCTGATGAACACAGTGCTTCAATCAGCACCCTGCCTCTGTCCTCCTCCTCCTCCTCCTCCTCCTCCTCCTCCTCCTCCTCCTCCTCCCTCACTCTGGCCATTTATCCACCTCTCCTGTTTTCTCTCCCCCATTCCCTCTCTACTTTGCTGCTATACTGCGGCTGTTTGCAGTCCAGTTGTCTTTTACCACTCATCCATCCATACGTCCGTCCACCTTTCCTCGCTCTCACACCTCTTCTATTCCTCCTCCCGCTCCATCCTCTGCCACCTCCCCATGCCTGCATGTCTTTGCCTCCCTCACACTCATTTTCTCTCCCCGGGTCATTATTATATCCAGCTACAAGCTCAACGTTGATGGACTCATGAGTTGAAGGTGTGAACATTTGAATTTGTATCCATTTTGGCCCAAACAATGTACTGCCGTCAAAAGTTTTCACACATCCCATACTTTTGAAATTTCCTGTTGAATCACACTAATTGTGCTTATAAAACTATGAAGACATGTTTGTGAATTCAAAATGTAATTGGAATTTGGCAATCATATTAAAAATGTTTTTCAATATAAAAAGGCCAGTGCAGAAGACAAAATCCATTATACTTGTCCTCGAGTTAATGATGCTGTCTGTTGTTGTTGTTGTTGTTGTTGTTGTTGTCGTTGTTTTAGTGGATTGTTTAACAGATGACACTTTAGCAGTGGGTTTGCTTTCAGTCATGTTTAAAGCAGTATTTAGGGCTCCCAGGGGCCTTTGTTGAATGTGAATCTCACTCTCTTCTTCCTAGTTTCCCGGTCGTCTTTCTATAAACTCTTTACCGCAGGTAGACAATGCACTTATACATATTTTGTAGAAAGTTGCATCTATACTATTTGTGTACATGAAATGCCTAATCAGAGTGATCAGGATGTGTTTGATATTTTATATTTTGTTCTGCAGAGTAAGAGAAGATATATTTCACATGTTTTTCACATTTCATTTATAAAAAATGGTCTCATGCATTATGCCATTAAATTAGACCCAGCTGGATCTTGGCGAGCGAACTTGATGATGTGTTTGACAATTAGAGTGTATCACAGAAGAGCCTTGTCCTATTGGTTCCACATCATCTGTAACTCCCTCTATCTCCCATCCCGCCCTTTTTCATCCCCTCCGTGCTTTATGTGACTCTGTCCGTTCCTAATCAGAGTGACAGACAGACGCTCCGCAGAGAAAGACAGAGAGAATGAAAGGGAGAGCGGAGATTTTGTCACTGGGGTGTTTGTGTGTATGTGGACGTTTGCAGTTGGGTGGGTGTGGGTGTGAACATCTCCTGATATCTCCTCTATAGATTGAAAGCCTTACCCACCCCCATCCTCTCCATTCTTTATCACATGTGAAGTGATAGATGAGTTATCCCAATGAGGAACTGACGATGAGACTGAGATCAGACTGTGATTAGTGCCAAACAATCGCAACTACAGTGGCTCAAGAAGGTCAAAAACCCTATAAACTATTTTATCCAGTGGTGCAACTGCATAGCATGCCATCCACTCAGCACTGACACTCACACACCGGTTTCTTCTGGTCTGTGCCTCTACAACACAGATGGCTCGAGTCATTGTAATTACCGTGGACAATGGGTGTGGTAGCCCACTAACCAGTGCCACCACAGGCAGTGCACACACACACACACACACACACACACACACACACACACACACACACACACACACACACACACACACACACACACACACACACACACACACACACACACACACACACACACACACACACAAATACAATGAATATACCCACAGAATCCGATTTCATCAACCAGTGGAAGCCAGGCAGGATTATAATTCTTGGACGGGGCGTTAAATAACCAACAGAGGTGTAATATGTACAGAGGGTATGTGATGATTCATGCCGCCGGTGACGTGAACAAACGGACCGGCACACACACACACACACACACACACACACACACACACACACACACACACACACACACACACACTTCATTTCACTTTCTTTGTCTTTTTTTCCATTCACCTATTCTTTCCATGCTCCAATTATCTTTGACTTCCAGCAAGATCTTACATAATCAACCTCAGTCGGTATAAAACGCCTGCAAAGTTACACCCTTTTTCAGCTTTAATTCTGCATGTGGAGAACCTTGACTGAGGAGAAAAAGGTTTCACTCCTTGTATGAGAGGGAAGGGAGAAGGCAAGATGGGTGGCTAGACTAAAAGGCGTGTAGGGTGAGAGGAGAGCAGACCGGATGAAAGAAAAAGCCGGCAGCTGAGGGGACAACAAGTGCAGCGGGATGGCGGTTAATGCCTCCCCCCTTCACACACACACACACACACACACACACACACACACACACACACACACACACACACACACACACACACACACACACACATACACACACACACACAGTATCTCACCCTCCAACCTCACCCCTTTCGAAACAGCAAGAGCTAAAAAAGAGGGAGAGAGAAAAAGAGAGCAAAGCTGTGGCGAATAAGGATTGGGAGAAAGAGAGAGAGAGAGAGAGAGAGAGAGAGAGAGAGGGAATAAGAGAGTCAATGGGTTCTTTGTCATCAAAGAACTTGTTTATTTTCAAGTTTGCCGGTCCAACCGTCATGAAACACAGCCAGATATCACTCCCTCTGTCTCTCTCAATCACGTTTTCGCCCTCCTTAGGTCATAAGGGTTCAAAGTTTGGACACTTCTCAAATTACAGTGAAACAATTTGCAATGTCAATCAATATTTTCTTCTCAAAGAACAAGAATTTGAAAAAAACCTCCAACCGTCAAGTTGAGACCCGAGGCCTTTACACAGTTATCCTCTGTCCACATTCTCCCTCCCTCCTTCACTCCCTGCCTGCCTCTCTTCCCCAGCTGGTATTCGCACATGAGTAATGGGATTACCACAGTGAGTGGTAAGGGTGGTGCAGGAGGGAAGGAAGGGGGTGGGGAGGGTGACGTTGGAGGACAAGTGAGACAGAGGAAGAGGGGGATCAACAGGAAGGCCAAGGTGGCAACACTGTAGAAGTAGAAGACGACACATTTGGGAAATGTCTTGCTGATAAACTCTGACAAACACACACCATACAGATATAAACTTCCGACTACTTCATGATAGCTCCAAATCTGCTCACTGATTTCTCAGATTCAGGGCCACTTACAGAAACCCATCATGACTTACTATTTTCATCCTTGAGGCCCTAGACAGAAAAACCGCACTCTCTTTCTGTTGGATTACCATGGCAATGAGGGAGCTATTCAAGAACAAAAAGCTCCTTTTGCGGTGGGTAAAGTATGGAAAAAGCAAGCGGCCAGTGCCCATATGAAAGCGGGGTGGTGGGAGTTGGAAAGAGAGGGTAATGTGAGAGCGGGTGGAAGGCACAGAGAATGTGTGTTATATTAAACCAATGTCTGGCAGCGTGTCAAGCCTGTAATATATACAGAGAGCGAGGGGAGAGGCAAGGGGAACAAGAGCAAAGCAAGGGAGATCAGTTAATTTAGCTCCGGGGACGTGACATTGATGGACTGGGGCTGCGGGGGAGGACCGAGGGGAGGGAAAGGAAGAATGTAACCTGTTCAGATGAGGGGGGAGATAGAAGAACGTGAGCGAGGCAGGATGGGTGTTGAGGAAGGTGCAAGTGTCAGGGTGGAGAGGAGAGAGAGAGAGAGAGAGATATGCCTGGCCGTGTGACAGTAGCTATATTGAGCACAGTGTGTGTTGACACTGTCTCCTGTATCTCACTGAGGAACAAACTCTTCCTATTGGCACAGTACAGAGCTTCCTCTTCCCCTCTGCTACTCCTCTCCAACCCTCAGTGACCAAAGTGCACGCTCTCTTCCTCCCATCCATCCCCCTCTGTTTTCTTTCCTTATCTTATTTGAATACATTCTCACATCACTCTGAGCACAGGGGGCCCTCAGGGCTGTGTGCTCAGTCCACTGCTCTTCACCTTGCTGACACACGACTGCAAAACCACCTACAGCACCAATCACATGGTCAAATTCGCAGAAGACACCACTCTGATAGGTCTCATCACCAAGGATGACGAGACCCACTACAGGAAGGAGGTCAACCTTCTGACCACGTGGTGCAGAGACAACAACCTCCTTCTGAATAACAGCAAGACCAAGGAGATTGTTGTTGACTTCCGGAAAGGCCACACCCAACACCCACCACTGACCATCAACGGTGCTGACATTGAACAAGTCAGCAGCACCAAGTTCCTGGGGGTGGACATCAGTGAGGACCTCTTGTGGACAGTCAACACGAAAACCCTGGCAAAGAAAGCACAGAGGCGCCTCTATTTCCTCCGGAAACTGAGGAAAGCAGGAAGCCCTCCATCCATCATGTGCACCTTCTACCGTGGCACCATCGAGAGCATCCTGACCAACTGCATCACTGTGTGGGGCGGAAGCTGCACAGACTACAGCAGGAAAGCCCTGCAGCGCATAGTGAATGCAGCTGGAAGAATCATTGGTGCCTCACTCCCCCCCCTCCCCTCCCTGCAGGACATATACAACACCCGCCTCACCCGCAAAGCGACCACGATTGTGAGCGACTCCTGCCACCCCTCACACGGTCTCTTCAGCCTCCTGCCCTCTGGGAGGAGATACCGGAGCCTCCGGGCTCGCACCACTAGGCTGTCAACCAGCTTCATTCACCAAGCTGTCAGGAAGCTGAACTCTCTACCTCACCACTCCCACATCTAGACTCGTGTCTGCTGCTAAACTGTCTGACCGCTGCTATTAACGCACACTTAAATAGTTTCCTAATCTGTTTTTGCAGTATGTTTATATGTCTTTGCACTATGTTTATATGTCTTTGCACTATGTTTATATGTTATATGTTGTCTATTTTTTACTTTTTTTTTTTAAATGTGCACTATTCACTTTATGTTTCTGCACTATGTTTATATGTTTATATGTTGTTTATATGTTTATATGTTGTTTATATGTTATATGTTGTCTAGTTTAGATGTTGTTTATATGTTTATATGTTATATGTTGTCTATTTTTTACTTTTTTAAATGTTGCACTATTCACTTTTTATTCAGACAGTAGAGAAACATAATTTCAGGTCCTCTGTATGTTTGCACAATATGGAAGAAGTGACAAATAAAACTGACTTTGACTTTTGACTTTGACATCTTACCACGACGTTTGTCTTACTATCACTTGCTTCCACTCAGTACAGTTGCTTTGGACTCGCCACACAAGTGCGCTCAAACAATAAAAGTGGATTGACAAATAAATTACTTACCTTTTTTTTACCCCGTATTTAAGGTGGCTACGCTGGATCACATGACTACCTGTAGCTTGTATATGAGAGGGGTCGCTTATATTAATGAACCTCGTGATAGTTATTATCACCTGACTGCAGCTCTCCTTGACTCTACAGAGCTCTATAGCAACTTTAAGATCCCTGTTTTGGTTCACTGTAGCCGCCTTCATTGTTTCGTTTTCAGTGAAAATACCCTGAAAAACTGACAACCCCCTCCCTGCTAAGCACCAAACAGCATACACAATTAGCAAATAGCTGATGAATGGTGGAGACCAAACCAGAGTTAAACGAAGATTACATATTCATCAGGTTGTCAAAAACACAACTCCAAATAACTGCTAATGTTGCTCCATATCAGGTGGATGTGTAAATGGTTGAATATTTGCCAGATAATCTGAAAAGGTGATGATAGGTCAGCGTTGTGTTTACAGCTTGTTTCTGCTGCCCCCAAGTAGTCAACAACTCAGATGTTGCAGGTTTTGCAGTGTGTTGGCAATATCTAACAACTTAAACTTCTCCTGTGAGCCAAACTACGGTGGCCAACGAGACAACTCAAGTTAGTGAAAACTTTTCAGGTTATTATACCACACAGACAACATACTTATCAGAATCAGAATCAGAATCAGCTTTAATGGCCATGTAAATTTGCACATACATGGAATTTGACTCCGGTTTCACTTTGCTCTTTGTACTGTTCTTTTTTTTTTCACACACAATATACAGTAAACAAGATAATATAAAAATATACAGTAAACAAGATAATATAAAAAATATCATTATTAAAATGATATTCCATTTCTGCCAATAGATCCTGTTAATGCTACACACTGATCCTTTAAGTCATCTATCAAGATGACTTAAAGCTTAAAATGTTTTAAAATCTGCTGCCTGTCTTTGTTCTGTATCATTGTAACTTCAATTCTTGGACGGAACAAGCACTTTGAAGACTATTTGTTGTGGGCAGTTTTCACTGTTTACTGACATTTTATAAACATCAAATTACTCAACAGATTAATTGATAATGCAAATAATCATTATTAGTGGCCTTGAAGCGTATAAGCCAAAATTTGGCAAGACAGTCAAGATTTAAGATTCTGGTGGCCTCCTTTTGGAGATGTGTATGCTCTCAGCTGTTAGAGGGATAGTCCCACCAAAAGGTTTTGGGAGCATGGCAATACAATATATTGTAAAAGTAAAACTAACGAGTTGAGAAATTTGCTGATTTGTGAAATGGAAGTCTGGCCCGATGGTGGCGCAAGACAAAAGGGTCCAAGTCAGAAATAGTTTCATCTTTAAATCTGCTCACCAAATTTTATGACAGTTTTTCAGCCTGTTTCCAAGTCACAAACGGATGGAAGGAACCTTCACTGCTTTGTTGCGATAATTAAATGATTCAATTGCAATAATAGCAGAGACATTTTTACAAGATTAAAGAATAAAATAAAGTACAAAACTACGTCTTTGAAATTCCTCATTTTTCATTACAAATATCCCTGACTCTGTCCCCGCTCTCAGATGAGCCCCTGTCTTGTGTTTGTGTGTGCGAGGCAGGCACTGTATGTGTGGAAGAGGTCAGATCCAGTAACAGCCTCACAATTTCAGCCTCAATTAGTCATCCTCACCGAGTGAGTGACCCCAAGTCTGGTGTTTCGAGAAAACCTTCAAGGAGACGGCGAGTCTTATTGCAAACTCACCCCCTCCCCAGGTTGGATCACCCATAGGTGCTTGGCCACCAGCCACCGAATGCATACATGCGCGCACCCAACACCACACGGCTCATCAAATACAGAGAATAGCTCTGGACAGACGCCCCTGCTGCCACACTGGGGGATGACGTTCAGCGCTACATTCATTTGTTCTACCCCCAAGTGACATTTGGGGATATTTTTACAGTTGAAAAACAACATTTTAACCAAAACAAGGAGCAGTCACACCAGCTCGTAAACACACACGCACGCACGCACGCACGCACGCACGCACGCACGCACACACACACACACACACACACACACACACTATCCCTCTTTCACTCAGAGCACGATATGGAATCTGTCTTCTTGGCCGTAACTCTCAGTGCCCCCCCCCCCCCCCCATCACCATCATCATCATCATCAGCTGGGCATGGAGACAGCAGGCCTGTAGGTGGTTCAACTATGTGTCATACATTACATGCCAGTGCAGGGGAGGACTGACACAGAGCATGTGTTACACTTGCTCAGTTTGATGTGCTCTGCCCTCGCACAGGCACCACTGTGGGTGGCATAGCTATGTGTCATAATCACCATCATCCTTTGCTTTGTCGGATTTCTCCTCATATGTGCGTGGCTCGTGTGTGTGTGATTGTTTTTGCATTGCTACACTGGAGGTCTCTTTGTGGAGGTGCCGTGCAGTGGGCTCATTCAGTGTGGGAGCTGCTGTTGTACAGTGGCACTGATTCATCTTTTTATGACCTGTGTGTGCCTTTGTGTTTAGTGGCAGTTCGAGGACTCGTGTTTTACATCAAACAAGTACTCTACTAAACTGTTTACTGCATGTGTTGTGTGTACAGTGCATGTTCGAGACAGTTCATTACAGAAAACCGAAAATAGAATAATTCACGTTTCATTTGGGACAAAGAACAAAATTAACTCAAGGTCACCTCACCATCTTTTTCCAAGATTACATTCCTTGTTTTTGTCTGACTGGTAGTTGGTGGGTCATATCAATTAACCAGCTATCAAGTGCTCATTTGTAGCATTCAATGTCGACCTTGTAGGACTGAGAGAGCCTACACCCATTTGCTTGCTTGTCTTTAGCTGAGAACAGTTGAGCTGAGTACCTCCAGATTTGTTTCCTTTTCAGACAAACCTCAAGAACTTCATCAAACACCATTTGGATTCCTGCTTGTTTGGGCCTCTGCTTGAGCTAGAGCCTCAATTAACCCACTACCAGCCACCCGTCAATTTCTCTCACAATCATGCTCACAGTGTAAAGAGAGTGACCAAAAAGCTATAAGTCATCACATAATATAAAGATGTATAAACAACATGTACATCCAAAATGTATATCGCTTTATACAAAAGATCTCACAAAAGGGTATTTTACTATTATCCATGCTAACAGCATATCTATAAGGATGGCATTGGTCCATTGGAAATACCTCAACAACTACTAAATACATTTAACTTACATTTCGCATTATCATTCACGGTCCTCAGATGATGAATTGTAGTGGGTATTACCCTTAATTTTCATGTAGAATCACCAGCAAGTCCAATACTTTGATTAAATGACTAAATACCTGCAAAACTAATGACTCTGTTCAATCTGCCTCAGATGTACTTGAGGTAAGTGATAATAAGAAAATGTTAGAATGCTAACACACTAAACAAAAATTGTGAACATGGTAAATATACACCAGGATGTTGGAACTGTGATTGTGAGTCTGCTAGCACTTTCACGTTAGCATTTAGCTTAAAGCACCATTGTGCCTGCAGAATATCAACCAATCAGGACTATATGAGGGGTGTGCTGACCACCAGGTACTGTGATCATCATAATGGATGTGTGGTAAGGCACCACGGATGGGTGTAATTGAGGCTGGTACAATCAATGCTGGTTTTATCCAAACAGAAAATATGTACCATGTATTATCACCATACGTTAATACACAGGGGAGAGGGAGCAACTATCTGGCTATACAATAACTAACAAATATAATAAACAAAATGTACATAATTCTAACTCAACATACATAACTCAAGTATCAAGGAACTGCAAACATAACAACTATAGTCTCTGATCAAGCCAGGCTCATCCCACTTCCTGCTCTTCTTCAGATAGCTCCGCCTCCTGACCTGCTCCTGTACAGCCTTCCAGCAGACAGGATGGCGGCGAAGTCAAAATAACCTCAAAGATTCAGTGTGTGCAGCTGGCTGAAGTCCTATTGGTCAACACTATATGGTTGTAAACAAAAATGTCATTGTTAACTGGACATAAAACATACAGATAAAACATTTGAAGGCATATTTTGATCATGTGATCTTCATACCATTTTGTTCATTCCTCACTTAGAGGCCACAACTCTGTCACAGTAATACTCAAGTATAAAAACAAGTGTTTCATCATTGTGTGTGAAAGTTCACTCTTGGCATGAGCTCATTTTCAAGAGATTTTTGCATCTTGTCAACAGGTGCAGTTAAGATTTTCTTTATTCAAACAGTTTTATTGTATGCTTTGGATACCAAACAGGTTTCTAGTCAGGTCAGTCTGGTTATTGTTGAGGAGCTTTAAATCAGTGGAGAAAATAAAAGTCGTTATCTGTGGGAGACATTGGGAAAGAGAGGAGGTGTGAGCGTTATGGAGGGTTTCTCTGGGCAGTGGGAGCGATGTGATGTGTCATTCAGGGGGCTGACGGCATCCCTGCTGTGCCCACTGTTGCTGTGTTTTCGTGTGTGTGTGTGTGTGTGTGTGTGTGTGTGTGTGTGTGTGTGTGTGTGTGTTTCCGAGTGACGTTCACATCTCTCTAAAACCAAAGGAAGATGAAGGAATGGAGGAGGCAAATGTATGAAATGACTGTTGCATCCTTATCTCTCCCAAAGCGCTCTGATGTTAATTTCCTTGGAGTGTCGGCATCCTGCTTTCATTCATGCATTGTATTGACATGGTGAAGGCAGAAGGAACCACAGACAAGATGAGGATAAAAGAGCAGAGTCAGTGAAATATACAACATATTTCACTAAATTGTAAACACCTCATTGAAATTGAATGAAGAGCATAACATGAGAGTTCATCAGACCTAAAGCTATGGGAAGCACTGTTTGCTTCAGACACTTGTTCCTATTTTCTTTGTATCATGAAGATCCAAATTGCTCTCATCGCCAACTGGTCCCATACTGACACTTTATTAACACGCTGGGCAACCACTCCATGTTGGTTGGGTTAAAATGACTCTTTGTAAATTAAAAGTGAAATTTAACATGAACACAAAGACACCAACATGTAGTTGGGTTCACAAGAGACACGAACTGCGGTCTCCTTGTTTTTTTTTATCCGTCCTTCCATCACTCCCATCTGTCATAAATTGACTTTTCACTCTCAGCGTTTAATAATGTCGCAGGGAAATTTAGCCTCTGCATTTAACCAACCTCTCTGATTATTAGGAGCGGTCGGCAGCTACAGTGCACGAGAAGCAGTTTGGGAGTTATCTGCCAAGTGTTTACATGTGAATTTACACATGTTGAGATCAAAATTAAGGTTGTATTCGAAGATGGGCAAGGTTCGATTAATGGACGAAGGAATTATCGGGCCTCCCACTTTACACCGTTGGTCTGATTTGGCAAATTTGTTGTATTAACTTGAACCACACACACACACACACACACACACACACACACACACACACACACACACACACACACACACACACACACAAACACACACACACACACACACACACACACACACACACACACACACACACACACACACACACACACATACACACCACGAAATTACTGAAAGAATGACTGACAGTTTTATCAACTTATTAGTTGATGACTTGGAAGAAGCACTTCACAAATCCGGTGCCAGAAAATTACCAGTTGAAATGATTGCAGGGATCATACTCAAAATAAATAGCTTCAGTGAGAAGATCATTTTCATTTTTTTCATTGAGCTACTTTTCTCGTTAAGCACTTGAAAACATGCACTACAGTTTGAGTAGAATACACCAACACTATGTGTGGCTTTAGAGGGCAAGAGGTCGATGGGTGAGACAACAGTCAGCTCTCTCACTCACACACACACACACACACACACACACACACACACACACACACACACACACACACACACACACACACACACACACACACACACACACACACACACACTGCTGTTCAGGGAGGGAAACCAGATCTGTCTAGTGGCACTTCACCGCTGGCACTGTCTCTGACTGGCACCAATAACACATGCACGTACGCATGCACGCACGCACGCACACACAAACACACGCGCGCGCACACACACACACACACACACACACACACACACACACACACACACACACACACACACACTGGCAGCGTTCCTGGTTGAACCGACAGCTGGCGTTCTGTCTTCTCGTACCCCTGAGGCCTTCCTCGTAGCCAATTCCACCTTTACCGGGGTACCTGTGAGTTGGTTGCTCCGGTGATAACTGACTCCTCACCTAACCAGATATGTTGCTCTCCAGTTACCCGCTTTATGCCGTAGTGTGGTTTCACGGTCATGGAGAGTGATTCATTTCCAAAAAGATGTCAAACATTTAGTGCTCCGACAATGGCACGCAGGAAGTTATGGTCCCCATCAGGCCCACAGAAAATAATTTGCATCCTCCTCTAATAACTATCTGGTGATAGAATGACATTTGGACTCTCTGTACCATAGCAACAACACTTTATTTCACAAATGCACAAATGAGTGATTATCTAACTTAGGAATGAACAAGAAAAATAACATCTGATTTAGAATAAAACATCAACATGAATCAAGGTATATGCACTGCAGGTCCGTAAGAAATCTACTAAGTGGAAATTTAGTTAAAGATAGTCTGAAGAATTTAGGGAACTGTGTTGGCAGAAATGGAATAGAACATTATTAAATATGTTTTCTTTATTGTATAAATACCTGAAAATGATAACCGTTGTGTTTTCGTCAGCTTATAATTAGCCATTTATATCTAAGTACGGAGCAGATCCTCTTCACGGAGCTGACATGTTTCTACAGCAGCACAAAGCGGACAAAAATCCCAAACACTACACCTTTAACAATGTACTGTTCATCATTCAAATGTTGGGGGGATTTGGACTCATTTACATATTATTTATATTTCTGCCCTTAACATCTTCCATGAGTAAAAGTACTTACATCTAAATGTTCCTCAAGTATCACAAATAAAAGTGCTCATTCTGCAGAAAACGATCACCCTTTGAGTGATGCATTCATGAATTATTAATACCGATGCACTAATGCATTTCTATTTTGTTGTTGCAGTGGGTTGAGATTGAGGTTATTCGAATGATTCTATATTCTGTTGTGTGGTAACTGTTGTTAAATAAATGTAATGGAGTAAAAAGTACAATATTTCCTTCATAAATGTACAGTAGTTGATAAAAAGTCTAAAGTAACATGAAATCAAAGTAAAGTATAAGTACTTAAAATGTGTGCTTAAGTACTGAATCTACTGAGGTACATTCTAACATTGCGTATACGTGCAAAGGACCAAACTGGTAACATTTTGGGAAAGCAGAAATATTACATATCGAGGCGACAACACGGCAACACAGATCTACCCGAGTCACCCTGGTGATAGGATCACATGCTCACCACCGCCGTCCGTGACTCAACTTAGAGGTGGGTGTCTGAAAGCTGTCACACTTACACACTCCAGCATCCTACCTAATCATCCACCTACTGAGCCACACAGCAGGGGGGTGCAGGAGAGAGGAAGAGCGAGACAGACTGAAGAGGAGAGGCAGTTAACAAGAGAGGGAGAGAGATGAACCGGAGGACGAGGGGGAGGAAGAGGAGGAGGAAGAGGAGGAGAATGTGGACGGAGAAAACAAAACAGACAGACAGAGAAACAAACACTTCTGGATCAGAGGAGAAGGCCAAACATATGCAATGGTGTTTGTCAATTAGCAGACCCTGACTCAACTGAGAGAAAATACATGAAGGGACAGATGAAGATGATCTGACTCTTCCTCTCCCCCCACCAACAAGTCTGCAGAGTGAGGACTTGTGTGCAGGTGTGGGGACACAGGGTGAGATTGAACAGCCCTTGTCTGCATGAGCTCCACTCGCTCAAAGTGTCATTGCAGCTCCAGAACACATCATATTTTAGTTTGGGAGAGCAACGCGTCAGTAATACAACAAGTAACACTTACGTTGGGTCAAAACAATCCATTGTCTAAGATATGATTGGTGACCTGATGGTCTTCTACCCATCGGTAAAGTTAATCCAGTGTTGAGTCGTCGCTGTATTGTATTGGGTCACTTTTGACCCAGTGTTTTTTAGTGTGCAGTTGGTTAGCTCAATCAGAGCTTTTGCTTTTTTGATGCTGAGTCTAGATTAGAATATGCAGGGACAACACGTGCCATGTAAATAGCTATAAAGCATTTCATTAATTGATATTAAATTGGAAAAGGATTGATCAAAACAATATGGTAGGCAGATATGCAAATAGAAAGGGAGTTGCTCTTTCAAATGCCTCATTAAAATCTGTATTCTTAATTAATTGTGGAAATGCAGTTATTCATTTCACAAATTGGTATTGCATTATTCATTTAGGTATTCATTAATCTATTTTAAATGTATTTATTGACGGTTATATTATTGTTTCTTCTATTTATTCACGATTAATATATCTATATGTAAATTATTATAAATGATGTTATTAACCATTAAATTACTGACTAAGTCTATTTATCTATGGTCTAATTATTGTATTTATTTTATTAATTCCTTTTTTATGGTCGAATATTATATAAATTAATTAAAGCTTTATAACATTTCCCATGACACTTGTGGAACCTTCTATGTGAGAGGGTCACAGAGAAGCAGAACATTTGTAGTTTCTCTGTTTTTAAAGATATCAAGTCGAACAGCTCCCTCCTCTGGTTAAAAAGTGGCATGACAAGTTGAGTTACATTTCGTGTTTCGTGGATGAGGTTTCGCCAAACCAAGTGAAACCTGTGGTTCAAGATGAGAACCGATGTACAGAAAAGAGAAGACTAAGAGGCGGTGGAGGGGATCATCTGTACAGTTTTTGTCTCCTGTTTTATTTGGATGAATGAAACACTTTCAGTTACAAAAATGACTTAAAATGAACAACACTGTACAATGAACAAGTAGAGTTATTTTTCTTCTTTTTTTTGGTTTTCAAGATAAAATACACTAAAGGGCTAACTTGCTACCACACGGGAGAAGAAGGGGGGGCAGAAAGGGAAATAGGGATGGGGGTTGGGCTACAGCCATACCTGCACACACACACACACACACACACACACACACACACACACACACACACACACACACACACACACACACACACACACACACACACACACACACACACACACACACACACACACACACACACTAACTGTTATGACAGGGGGAATTAAAGCTACGCGTATTAGGAAGTTGGCAAACAGGAGGTTACAGTTGACAGTAAAGAGCCTGTGTGGGGGCTTATTGTTAAAGAAAAGGGAATCTTTTGGTCTTTTCTGCAAATTGTTGCAGCGAACCACACCCGTCCCACCTTCCAGCAACCCCCACCCAGTCATGCACACACACACGCTCGCTCACAGGTGGAAATGTAATAGACTGAAGCCATCCCCCCATTTAACAGCTAACAACAAGAAGCCACTTCCAGAGAAAAATCTTGAACTTCCCTTGGTCAATGTTTAACAGCTCACTCTTTCTCACACAAACGGGCAAACATCCAGGGGTAAAGGTCTGACAGACGTTAGGACCAAACATTAGGTAAAGCAAATGAAAAAGGGGAGGGAGGGGGAGGGAGAGAGGGCTGATGGGAGATAAGCAATACTCTCCGGCAGCACAAGCAGAAAGGACAAGAACTTAAGAAGGATCAGAACAGCTACAAAGATACCAAGAGAAACTTCATTATCATCATCATCATCGTAGTCATCATCATGATCATCATAATTATGAGAAGATTATTTTTCCAATGACAAATACTTAAAAATATACATTTCATCATCATCTTAATTATCATCATTATTATTATTATTATTATTCCCCTTTGGATAGCTGAGGTTAACGCTTCAAAGACCGACTCGCTAGGTGACGAAGGAGTTAAAGGAGAGCAAACAGGAAGGGGTGGATGTATAGAGAGAGGTGAAGGATGTCGTGGAGGCCTTGTGTTGAGAAGAAGGTCAAGTTAGAGCTCTTTGGTTTTATTCTTTAACGTCTGACTCGCTTTGCTGTGTTGCTGGAGAAACCTTTGGACTAAAGCTGTATTGTAGAAGAGAGAGAGAGAAAGAGAGAGAAAGAAGAAAAGGATGGAAGAGAAGAAGAGCATGATGGTGTGGATGAGAGTGGGTGGAGGAGGAAGAAGCAGCTTGTGTTTGTTGTTGTTCTCTTTGCTCTGTTCACCGTGTCTCTCCTTTTTTTCTTCTTATCTTGACACGATTTCAATCAAGTTCACGTATTGATTCTTGCATTTTAAAGGAATAGATTGACATTTTGGGGCTTTCTTGCAGATAAGAAGACTATCTGGGCGGGAATTATGAAGCTACACCAGATAAATGGTTATCTTAGCTTAGCTTAACATTTAGCCTGGCTCTGTCCAAATGAGGTGGAAATTATGAACCACTCTGCTGATTCAAATAGTTTTTTTTTTTAGTTCAGTTCAAACATTTGTCGTCACTGATGCAGTTTGTTCTCTTTTTTTTCAAAGCAAAGCGAATGTATCACTGTTCGGTTACACAGCAAAGCAAACGCATCACCGATCCTGATGCTTCTTGTTCTTACTGTCTTCATTTCAATGCCAAGTCCAGATGCCATTAGTTGAAGTTGTTACTTTCAGTACAACACTATACCTATACAAGCTCTGTTTTCAAGATCAATAGCTCAGCAGCCACTTATTCGCAACAGCGTTATCAGCTAAATAATGTATGTGGCTATTAGAGTCTTTTGGTAAGCCTTTAAACCAGGCAGCAATGTGCTGGGAGTCAATGCTGAGCTTAAAACAGTGCTCTCAGTTACCAGTGAACGGAGCTCAACTGCTAAAAGCTATCAATTCAGTAGATCCAGTTTAGTTTGAATATGTTGTTAAAGATGCATTCATGTGTACAAAACACAGGTAACGAAATCTGCCTACCAGCACCTTTAAAGCTAAGTAATGCAAATTAAAGTTTGTTTCCACTGTACATATTTCCACAAAATATTAAGCTATTCCTTTAAAGCTTCTTTTATAAATAAATGAATGTACATCTCTGAGCCTGTAGAGATGATGTGATTGTGTGGAGAGAGTTTCTGAACACTCAGGTGGACATCAGGGTCTTAGGGAGTGTGTACAGCGTGCTGGATCCCATGGCGGGGCATTGACTTTGGTATCATTCACTAGGGGGGTATCCCCACCGGAGGGATCTACGCTTTACACCCGGTCCCTGAAACCCTGAGGTTCACAGAAAAGTGCCCGGTCAGAAACGCAGCAGAGCTCTGCTTCCATTTCCTCTGAATGCACGGAGAGAGCGAAAACAACAAAATGGACCCTTAGAGTTTGATCCCAGGCACAGCTCTCCTTCAACCTTCCATCGTCTCAAAACACACAGAGTCGTGAGGAGTGTCTGGATGCGTCACCTAGCAGCCCCGGTCTCAGCCGTTCCCCGGGTAACCTGCCCTACGGCGCTCCCTGATACACATGGACGTCAAATAGTCAATATGCCCCCTCATCAGGCCACGGAGACCAAAAGGCGAGAGAGGGCTCGGCGACCTTGGTGACAAAGTTGCTCTGAGGCAGAAACATTTGATCCAGATTTGATTCTTGATCTGTGCCAAAGAGCAGCTTTAAGCCCACAGTCCGTGTTCGACAGGGAGGAAGCAGCGAGGGTCAGATATGAGGAGAAGGCCGTGTTCAAAGCTCAACACAGACAGTGGGGGTGTTTCCCAGGGGGACCAGGTGTGTGTGTGTCTGCGCGTGTGTGGACCGGAGCATGACCCAGCGTGGCCCTCTGACCTGAAATGGCCCCCTCTGAATCCCATGGAGAAAAACTGCAATCTAGTGGATGATCTGTTACTTTCCAGATCAATCCCAGACCTCTGCCTTTAGGACAGAGGCCTTTAACCTTTGACCCAGCCTTGCTGTGTCTGCTCCCGGCCATACAAACACACCGTCCACATGCGTACCGTCCCCTGATCCCCACTTGAACCCCGCATTTTAAAGCATTCATCTATTTGGTTTATCATCAAAGAATATGAGGTATATGATGAACTATCTCTCTTTTACATCCTACAGTGGATGAAGAAAAAACTTTAAACCAACTTCTAGAAAAGTGGAAACAAAAACTGAAAAAGAGACTGAGACAATGTGAGAGGTAAGCAGGCAATTTACGACTGGAAATCCAAAATCGCCCTCTTCTCTCTTGCCTCCTTCTTTCCTCCCTATCATGTAAAAAAACCTTTGCCCCAGTTGATCTTCTTCTTTTGTGTTTTTGGTTGTGTAGCTGTAAAGCTTTCAGCGTGTTCTCCCTGTGGAGAAAATAGCGAGAACAGAAGCAGCACCGCGTCTCAAAGAACACCTCATGCTGTAACTCCGGCAGCTTTTCCACACATAAACTATATTTATGCGTTCTCCATTGAAACTGAATTTCAACTTGCCATTTTTTTTGTCTTTTTATCAGGAGAAACAAAGGCATGTGTCCAGAATGCTTCTGCCAAATTCTTGTTTTCCCTTGAAAAGTCCTGCAAACGATGAGGTGTTTATCAACAGTGCTGCCTCTCAATACTGTGAGCTTCCCCTCCCCTTTAAGAGGAGAGTCGTCTCAGTGAGGAGGGGAATATCTTAGTGGCTGACCATCTAATCAGCCATATTCCCTTGTTAAGTCCCTACAGGACCTGTTGTTGCATGTATGGTAGTATTTGGTTTAAAGAAGTAAGAAAGAACTTCAGCAGGGGGCAAAAACAAATACATCACAAATACATCCCAGAACAAAAAAGAAAAGCACCGCTAGAAATAAATTAGGAAATAAATAGCAAGGCAAAAAACATAACAAGCAATTAAATCAACCCTACCCTGAATAAATAGTACAATCAAAGTCTAAATCATCATTAATAAGGTGAAATAAAAAAAGTCCAAAGAGAGATAGTTACAATTTTTGGTCTAAAATCAAGTTATCGTCATCAATGTTTTTAGGATCTTTTTTTTTTCTCAAAGTCTTTTTTGTACGTTTTTTTTTCTTTTTAATACATTAGCGATAAGTAAGCAGTAGAACATAGATCTTTTTTTCTACAAAATCCATAGAAGCACTAACAGATACATTCCGTCTAAGAGTCAATGTGGAGAAAAGGTTTCACCTTTAAGGTGCAAACCCCACATCTAAAGTTTGGTTCATGAAACGATTCTCGCGTGTCGACTGTTTTCTGGTGTGGATCAAACCAAATATTCTTTGGATACGTTTACGTCCATCTCTCGAACGGTCAACCTGACTGAGGCCGCAGCTGTGTGTATTATTCTGTGTCTGAAATGTGCATAATGCTGTCTCTGGGGTCAAAATTAATGACAAGACATCACTGCAGACCCTTTTCATTTTTTTAGAAACCATTTGGCCTCCCGTCCACACTCATGTTCAGACGCACAGTTTCACCTCAGACAAATTGACCCACTTCTGTGCCCTCATGCGGAGAAGGCCGTTCCTGTTCCTCTCTACTGTGTTTGGTTTGGTTCAGTATTTGGTTTGGCATTTTTAAGGTTTTGCTATTCAACTCTTTGTTTTTGGCTTTTTGTGTGTCTTTTTTTCTGCCAAGACAGTCTGTTTCTTTATCTAATAAAAATCTGGAAGCTAAATTTTCACAGTATTTTTTCCAACCACCTGATAAAAATCTCTAGCACGACTACGAAAAAAATAAGGAGCTCTTGTAGTAAGTAAGCGAGTACGTTATTCCAAATGAGTAATAAGCACTAAAGTACAGTACATAAAACGGCATCAAGAGACACAGCAGAGATAAAACAATCAGAACCAACCAACAGAAAAATAAAAACAGATTTTCTTTTTTTAGAAGATTTCAGTTCAGTGAGGTCATTTGCGTTTAGCTCCATCCAGGACCAGAGGGCGGAGCTGGAGAGAGTGAGAGGCAGAGGAGGGGAGGAATTGTCTGTCCTTCTTCTGTCCGCCTGTCTATCCATCCCTCCTTCCATGCTACACAGTTTCAGAGTGGGGCATATGCTGCAGCCCTAAAGCTAACGGATAGACAGACGGCTTCACGTCTTTCGACACCTGCATTTTGTCCTCCTCCCCTCCTCCCTCCAGCCACATTTGGTTAGGGTTCTTTTTGGTTTGCTTCTGTCATTCCTTGGGTTGTGTTTTTTTTGGTTTGGGTTTATTTTTGGTATCCTCTTACAAAAAAAGTGTGACGCCTGCTCCCCTCACTACAGTGTGTCCCTCATTCGCCCTGAAGGGTACACTACCCTTCTTTCTGGGGGTTCGGAGTAAAGGATCAGTTCCCTATTAAAGCTTCCCCCGTGGGTTTTTGGACGGGCCAGGTGGAGGGTGTCATACCAGGGGGCTTACGTCCTGTCCTCAGCCCCTCTGGGTCTTTATTGTGTTCATATGTCTTGGCTGAGGTTCTTCAAGAACAGTGCAGCCTTGAGAATGCTTTGGTTTCCATTTGAGAATTAATAGCAGTCTGAGGTGGAAAATGACAGTGAAATGTGATCGATGGAGTGATGATGGAAACAGACAAATATCAGTAAACATGTCTAGACAGACAGGTGTCGGGGCATCTATGCTGATTGAGGAGGCAGGAATGAGAGCCGGCTGTGACTAAACTTGGCTTTATTGACTTATTTAGCCTTCAGTCTCAACGGTTATTACTTTAAATCTCCAATCACAGCCCTATTTCATACTTTCAAAATGGTCGCCACTCTTAACAAGCGCCATTTTCAATATGTGAAGTTTTCCAGGGCATGTTCATTTAGCCATGGAGTCTCTGATAATGGGTTATCTATAAGAGTGAGGAAAGAGAGGTCTGATTAAGAGCACAATATGCCCCTTGTTCAGGTCTTAATAAATTCATTCACACCTTGAAATCAGCTCGCAGGGTGCCAACTCTATTTTGGATCTGTGGCACTTGGTGAGCATCTTTTCACCTGCGTCCTCTCTGCTCCTGCAGAATAGTCACGTTAAAAAAGAAAAACAAAATGCGCATTGATGACAAAAATGCATATGATGAAGACAATGATGATGACTCTGATGATGATTTGAACCCCAGAAGCTAGCGCTAAAAAAAGCTGCAACAATAAATAGGAGTTGGAGTATAAAATGATACTAATAAATAATTAAAAAAACAAATCCAAACTGTACTCAAAGAGTAAAAAACAGATACTGAATAACAAACCTCTGTCAATGAATTGTGAAATAAGAAGGGGAGAGGAAAGCTATCCTATGCTCTTAGAACCAGAGGTAGGTAAAGAGACATGGAGATACAGTGGCAATCATTCATACATGAGCTCCTGACTGGTTCGGTAACAATCTTTTACAAAATTATTAAGTATATTTGGCATGAAAACCTATAAAAGACACATGGGCTGACAGACAGGATGAGTTGATGACAGGATGGATTGGCTCTTGTGTGTGTGTGTGTGTGTGTGTGTGTGTGTGTGTGTGTGTGTGTGAGAAGCAGTAGCAGTTGAATCCTGGTCCTGGATAGCTTCAGTATTTACACGTCCTTTGAATAAAGCTTTTCTCTCCGTATTTTTGGTTTTTGGTATTTGGGATTTTGGTATGGTTGTCGTTTTTTTCTTCTTCTTTTTTTGTCATTGTGTATTTCTCCTCCGCCTCCTCCTCAGGTAAATTTTTGGTTTAAACTCATCCTCCCTACTCTTCCTTCAGACCCGCAGCTTTTCGAAATAATTAAAAAAAGGGAAAACGTAAGCACAGTTCTCCTCTCCATTTTTGTTGTCCTTGTCGCCATTCCTTTGTCACATAGTAAAGTTATCTTTTGTCATTTTTGGTTTACGCACTTTGACATGCTTCTCTGCCGTCTCTTCCGTCTCTTTGCTAAAGAGTCCTTGGTGTGTTTTCCTTTAGAGAGACAGAGTGGAGAGGTGCCATGTCGATATCACGGGTTATTGACAAAAAGGTCCCACGTTGCCTCTTCTCCATCTATTTGAATAGATAAAGATTTTTGGTTTCAATCTTCCCCTTTCCCCCCCTTCTCCCCTCTTTCACTTCTTTCCCTCCCTCTCTCCTCTTTCATTCTGTGTATTTTTGGCATCGAAAGACTGGGAGAGAAAGAGAGAGAGAGCCATTGCGAAAAAAATAACGGAAGAAGAGCGCAAGAGAGAGAAAGAGATAGCTTTGGTGTGAAAGGCGAGGTTCTCGTTTCCTTCTTCCTCCTCCTCTCTGATTGGCCCTTGGCGCGGTCACTCAATATTGGCTCCGCCCAGAGAGGGCGGGCTGTGTGCCATTTCGCTGGAGGAGCAGGAGGAGGCGGGGCTAGAGCAAGGGGAGGGGGAGCAGGGGGTGGGGCTTATGCTGCTGGCAGAGGGGAAGGGGGAGGCCTGGGAGGCTTTGGCTAGGGCAGCGCTGAGCAGTCCGGCGCCGGGGTTCTGGCCCAAGTGGAGGAAGGCGGGATGGTTGAGGAAGAGGGAGGAAGGGAGGCACCCTCCCTGGCCCCCAGAGGCCCCCAGCAGCATCTTAGCGGCCCCCTCAAGACTGGAAAGAGGCAGATGGCCACCACTGGCTGCTAGGGCTGAAGGAGGGAGAAAGAAGAGAAAAAGATTAAAGGAATAGCACGAAACGCTGACTTTATGCTTGGTAAGTTTTGTAATGTTACGTAAGACAGTCTGCTAAGGGGGGTTGTTATTTATTTATGCTAGTTACGTTGTTACGCTACGTTGTTGCGTTACGTTGTTACGTTGTTACGTTACGTTGTTGCGTTACGTTGTTGCGTTACGTTACGTGTGCGTTACGTTGTTACGTTACGTTGTTACTTTAAGTTGTTACGTTACGTTGTTACGTTACGTTTTTACGTTACGTTTTTACGTTACGCTGTTATGCTGTTACTTTACGTTGTTACTTTATCCTTTTAACACAAATCCACCCTTAATGAAGTACTTTTGTTTCCTAAACCTAAGCAATCGCTTCACAATGTGGTATTGTGCATTCAAGTGTGATACGAGGCTGATATGAAACTTATTTACTTATTTATTATGGTATGTTTGCTTCAGAAATGTCGCCATTGAACATATCCTTTAGTTTGCAGGAACTTACAATGTACAATTTTTTTCTGGCGACTGGGTTGTATTGTGTTTTCTTTTTTCGGATCCTTCTAAGGTTGATAATGGGTGAACTTAAAATGTTCCTTTAGATGCTTCCAAAAGGAAAACAAAAGCTTATTATTTGTTATTAATAAGTACCATCCAGCGGTTTTTAATCATTGTTGTTTGCTCATCTGCCTTTACTTAAGTGAGTGATTTACGACACAGCCAAGCGAGAGAAAGTGCCTGAACTTGTTGAATTCAGCAGAAGTAGGGGGAGATAACCGTCACCACCCATTTTAAATGAAAGCTCAGGGCGCGGCCTCAAGGTGCTCAGAGTGCGGTTTCTTTGTTTAAAAAGAGCACCTGCTGAGTTTTTGAGGGAGTAAAAAAATAAATATATATATATAAACAATTCCAGCACTATACCAATAGAGAATACCTGAATATTGTTTAATAATTGTCTGTACCAAGATAATCTTGTGTGATCAGATAAACACAGCAACAGGTAAACTGATATGAGTGGTCTGTTGTTATGGAAACAAGGTCGATGATTGGCTGTGAATAGTGCCTCATGCAGCGCTTCTTTCATGCACAAAATGCTACACGTGAAGCGGCCTGATAATGTTCGTGATTGCATAGCAACAGCAAAACAGAAAAAGCACTCATACTACTCAAAATGTCTTGTGGCCACACTGCATTGTAGTCTGTCGAGGCTACTTTTGGTGAAGAAACTGTTATTTCTGTCTCGTCAGTGATCGATCTCTCGTTGTGTGAGTGTTTAGCATCAACGTGGTTGGGAAATAGTGAGTCTAAAATGAAGCTCTTGCTCTGTGACCCTGATATTCTAATATTCAAAGTTAATAGTTAAAACTGAAAACCCTAAATAAACACCATGAACGCCATGGTTAAATCTACATTAAAACATTTTATGGGGAATTTCAACACATCAACACATTTGACCGATGATGAAATGAAGAGATGAAAGGTTAAAGATGAGTGAGACAGCACAGACGGACACACAACAACTTAGCCCACGCATGAACGTAATAATTGCCACACACACTCACACAGTTGATGGGATGGAGTCATGGATGTTGATGGTAACATTATAAGAAATAAGTCATTCTTCCTCTCTACAACAATCTCTGCCTCAGCTGCTTCGTACTGTGGATGAGCAAACGCCCTCGGCTGCCTATTCATCTGCGTCTCCAGTCTGAAGTCTACCAGATTTAATTCACCCACCATGCACGACTGTATTACTCATCATCACACTTCTGTTTTTAATACGTCTCCCTCCCCCGTCTCATCGAAAATTATCTCTACTGACGGTGGTCTGGATTGTTTGGTGGTCAGTTCTGCACGACTGTATGCTTTTGTGTTTTCTTGTGCTATTCTTGTGTTGTTCTCAAGTGTAGGAAGGTGTGTGAGATGAGATGTGTCGTGTACAGTATGTGTCTGACTTTGAGCATGTATGTGTGTGTGTGTGTGTGTGTGTGTGTGTGTGTGTGTGTGTGTGTGTGTGTGTGTGTGTGTGTGTGTGTGTGTGTGTGTGTGTGTGTGTGTGTGTGTGTGTGTGTGTGTGTGTGTGGAGTGTATAAGTGAGAGAGGAGAGGAGGAATGAATGTATTGCCAGAAAATAAAACACTCTTCGCTGCGTATTTTTTATGTATTCTGTGACCCTAAGATTTTCCCAATAATTAAATAATAAAGTACACCACCTCAGCCTTGACCTCTAAAATATATTATCTTTATCAGTGCTGCTGATGCTAAGCTTTCTCTTTTTTTCACTCTCCTAAAATAAACCCATTTCTTTCTCACACACACACACACACACCTTGGATAGTGGCCAGGGGATTGTTACCGAGGAGGGCTTGGTTCATCCCTGTGTTAACTCCCATCACAGTGTTCCTGTTGTGTCACGCACGCACGCACGCACGCGCACACGCACACACGCACACACACACACACACACACACACACACACACACACACACACACACACACACACACACAAAGCATGCACCCAGCACCATACATGTTCAAGCATATATACGAACCCAGACAGACAGAGGAGAAAAGGTGAGAAAAAAGCAAGTTTAGCGGCAAGGTCAAGCGGAGGGCAAATGCAGCCCTGCACAGATAAAGAGCCGTGGTTAGCTGACAGTCGGCTGTGCGGATGTAAACAAGAGGTTAGAAATGCAGAAGAAACAGAACATCTTCGAACATGTTATATAATACTAAAACTCTCATCAACTCTGCATTTATCTTGGAGGTAATTAAATCCGAGAACACAGCATTCTACAAAACTGTGCCGCGTCATCGGCATGTCTGTGTTTCTCGGTCGCATTCACCTCAAGTTTGCAGCAAAATCGGTGATGTAGTTAGACACGTCACCGTTCTTTTTACCCATACGCCATAAGCTGTGAACATAAGAACCACACACACAAACACACACAGGGTTAGAGTTCACTGCAGCACAGGGGAAGCAGTGGTGCCCAATGGCATGTTGGGATATCAGTGTGTGTGTGTGTTTGTGTGTGCCCAATCAACTACAAACTGCAGGTGAACCGAGGATGGTGCGGTATTCATGGTGAGCATGTTTATGGAAATGTGTGGTTGTATGTAGTGGCACTTAAACAATTTACCTAAATGTATTCAGTTGTGAAAGCTATACAAAATATTGTACTTTAAAAGAATCCAAAAGAAAACCAAACAGAGATCTAATACTTAAAGGATCAGTCATTGCAAATTACAAAAAAAGCTACTTCCTCAACTTTAGTTGTATATTGATAGGTAGTAGGTTTTATTTGACTTAATCAGGTTTTGCAATATCCTTCTCTCAATAGCCATCATGTTGACATTTTTGCTGCCGACCCAATATATAGAGGGTTGCAGGGATGACGTATTTTTGGAGGCCAACCCGGAAGTGAGCATCACACTGGTTTCCTCGACAAAAAAACAATGGGATATTTCTATTCCATCAGCAAGATAAGCTTCACAAATGAACACCATAAAGCAAACGTATGGCTGTAAACGAACTACAACACGGTCACATGACTTCAACGTCACCACCACTAAGCTAAAGGTGGGCTAGTGTTTGGCGTGATGACGTTAAGCGTCTTCCTTTTTTTGGACACGTAGAAGTGGGATAATTACTGGCATATTTTACGTCATAGAATAAAACATCTCTTAAACTTGTGTTCACAGATCTTATTTTACATATCCAACCAAAAAGCCATTCAATAAACCCATTATTCTAGAGACGAGGGAACTGGAAGCCTCACAGCATGAAACAGACATATTTCCAGATTCCACCTCATGAATTACTTTGGAGAACACAAAGTTGCCACAACTGCTGTTGAGTAACTGATGGGGGAATCCCGGGTGGTGTACTGTGAACCGGTCATGGTCTCTTACCCTGTGTTAAGGTTGAGTGTGCTGTGGCTGGGAGTGGCTGGGCTGGCCGTGCTGCGGGGAGGAGGAGTCACCGGGGAGGATGCGGAGCTGAGAGACGGGTGGGTGGAGGTGAGGCTGGAAGTCATGGGGCAGTTAGGGGACATGGTGGTCACTGTTGTGCTGAGACTGGTCACGGCCTGCGACAGCTGGCTGGACATCTGGCAAAAGAAGAACAAAAAGGCAGATTCAGGGTTCTGAAACTACAGACAGGGGTTGTTTATTACTAAATATTCATAAAAATACGCAGCAATGATGTTGAGGTTGGATATCTACCATGTGAGGGCTGTAGCAGGGTTGTTTGTGCGCTGGTGGGGCAGTGGGGGGCTGGCTGGGCAGGGGAGGGGTGGCACTGGAGGGATTGATGCGTTTCTCTTTCTGCCGGCGGTTGCAGAACCAGACCCGGATCACCTCCTTCTCCATGTTGAGCTGCTCTGCGATCATCAGGATCTCCTCTGAGGTAGGCTTCTGGTTCTGCGAAGGGAGAGACAGGAATTCAGATCATTTCAGCTGTGCTTGATCTCAACACAAAAGAGCACAGATGTGTTTAAACTCATATTTAAAAATTATGAATTAAAATGTCTTCTTTTTTTAATTAGATAATCAGGTTAACCGTCTTACCGTCATGAATGCGCGTTCCAGGCCCACGCGTACATTCGTCTCGATGCTGGTTCTCTTCTTTCTGCGGCGACCAGGAAGCCCGTCAAAGCCCATAGAAGAAGAGGACAGGGAGCTGGGGCTGGGCAAGGTACAGTCTAAGGACATGGTCTCTGAAGAAGGAGAGCAAACATAAAAACAGATGAGTGTCTGACTCTACAAGCAAGTTTAAAAAAAAAAAACACATGTTAGTCTGTTTGATGAGAGCTCACCGGCATCAATGAGCCACTTCTCCAGCAGTGGCTTCAGCTTGCACATGTTCTTGAAGCTCAGGTTGAGGGCTTCAAAGCGAGAGATTGTGGTCTGACTGAAGTCATTGCCATACAGCTTCCCCATGGCCAACCCGACATCTCCCTGGTGGAGGGATAAAAGAAGTACAGTCAAAATACATCAAAGACTAAGAAACTGCTCATGTAACCGACCCATGCACACATTCACAGTAGGTGTCTCTCCCTACCTGTGTGAATCCCAGTTTGATGCGTCTCTGTTTGAAAGTGCGGGCGAACTGTTCCAGCTCCTCCAGGTCACTTGGCTCCTCGGGGTGAGCGGTCACTGAGGGCACCGTGGTCACACCGCTCACCTCCATACTTTTATCTCGCTGTGGCGGGTACGACGTCAGAGGAACGGAAGGAGAGGGAAGACAGATAGAGACTGAAGCGTTAGTTTATTGCTGTTGCAGAGGCTGGTTTTACTTTTCCACTGACTAAAGACTTGAGATTCCTACATGTGCTTGGAGTCCCATCCTATTTGAAACAGACAGCAGGCTCCCATGGTTTTGCTGAGGTAGCGAAATTAGATTTGGTGTTGATAAGAGTCCTGAGGGGAAAAAGAAATACATAAATAATCACCATTAATTATAACAACAACAACAAAACCTGTTAACAACTTATTTCTGCCAATAACACAACACGCTATCCCAGTAAGAAGCCTGTCCACCTTGCTGGCCCTGCTGTGCCTGTGGGAGGAGGAACTGGGCAGGGGACTGGAGCGAGTGGCCGGGAACCAACATCAACTGCTGAAGCTGCAGCAGCTGCTGGATGTCCTGTTCAATCAAGAGACAATGATGGACAGATTAGATAGAGAACACACATGTATGACTTTATGAGAGACAGATACAGCGTGCAGTCACACACAAATGTGTTGTTATCTTTCTCAATCAGCCTTAAACATAGAAGTAGGAGGAGAAACTTTGCTATTGTAGAGCATACGAGACAAGACATGGAAAATGTGTGTATTTGTGCAAGATGGAAACTGTGAATCATGAAACATACAATAGATATGCAAGAAAAATTGTTCCATGGCTTGATACTGGTTCCTTAATCAAGTCGCTCACCAGGAAGAAGCTTGGATTGGCAGGCAGTACCTGGGCGGTGAGTTGGATCGGCTGGGAGAGGGTGAGCTGGGGTGGAGGAGGCGGGACAGAGACACTCAGGGCGGTCTGTTCCTGTGTGCTCTGTCCCTGGGACTGCGACTGGGCCTGCTGCCCTGTCTGTCCCGCCTGCTGCTGCTGGGCTTGCTGATTTGCTGCTGCGACTGCCTGAGCTTGCTGATTGGCTTGGGCGGCTGCGTGGGCAGCATGAGCGGCGTGGGCTGCACTGGACTGTTGCACAGCTGCAGCCAGGAGTTGCGCCTGAGCCTGCTGCAGCAACAGCTGCTGCTGTGCAGGCAACAGAGCTGTCAACTGGCGAAGAGGGAGAGGGAGAGGGAGAGGAAGAGGAAGAGGAAGAGGAGGAAAAAAGAGGAGAACAGAGAAGAAAAGAGAAGAACAGAGAGGAAATGGACAGAAGGAGACAAAGAAGGAAACAAAGTGTTCAAAAAGCAGCACAAGAGAAGCAAGCAGGGTAAAAGCAAAGCTAAGTGTGTGTCTGTGTGCATGCAATATAAGTCTGTCTTACCCCTGCTAGTTGGGAGCCGGTCAGCATGAGCTGTGTATGTTGCAGGGCCGTCTGTGAGGGGGTCGGGCCGTGAGAGAGAGGAAGAGCCGGGGACATCTCACTACACTCCTCCATCTTATTCTGTGTGGAAGACAGAAAACAGGGTGGCAAATGAAGAACAACATTAATAAAAAGTTAAAAACAACATACATAGAAGGAGCGTTATGCCCCCAGATCGTTCCTATTATGCTGAAAACTGCAATTACACCTCTCTTTTCCAGCATGAATTGTAACATGTTAAAAGCATGCCTGAGCAAATATGAATAGGCCACCATGTCCCAGAACTTAGAACAGGTCAAAAAGATTAATTAGAAACATTGATTTCATAAGCTTACCGGGCTATTCAAGATAATAGAAAGCGTTGACTGTTTCAATTCTGAGTAATTTGAGAAGATGGCTCATAATCAGTCACAAGTAAACTGATGAAAATGTGTGTCTCGTCTGTCTCAAACAATGAGAGTCAACTAGTTTGTCTCTTTCTTGCACAAAGGGATCATCTTTAGTCCTGGGATCAGGCATGTTTGAACTGGCAGAGAGGCAGTCTTCCAGCTTACTAATTTGCATATGCAAACTAGGTCAATTTAACCTTTCTGTGAAAGTTGTAGCATTATAGATATATTTCGATTTTCAATGCACTTCGTGCAGGGAGAGGGTCATCATGCTCTCAGTTGTGTTTACATTTAGGACTGGGTGGAGACTCACACATTATGAACCTCAACGTCGAACGCCACAAAAGAACAATTGAATGCGATACAATGAATACAAAGCGGAGGCAGCTATACTGTCTATAAACCCAGTGTTGGAGGTTAAAACACAAAAGATGCACAAACACAAGTCCAGACATATGCACAGACATGCACAGGCAGTTCAGTAACATGGACACACACACACACACACACACACACACACACACACACACACACACACACACACACACACACACACACACACACACACACACACACACACACACACCTTGCTGCTGCACAGGGTCGGTGAAAGGGGAAAGGGATTGACTTTCATTGAGTGAGCCTAGAGGAGAAAAAACAGACCTCATATTAATTAAATATAACGTTTATTTTTACAATCACCACTTGAAATGATGAAGGCAATTGCAAATAACGAGGTAGTACAAAATGTAAATGATTCCATACTGCCAAAATGAATCATATTTAATTATATTTTTAAAATAAATAGCTGATTTATCAACCAAAAGTATCTTTTTTATAAATGTGGATATTTGTAACTAGTTTTAGTGATTTATCAAGCTGCTTCCAACTGCTTAAATGTGAGGATTGGTTTTTCATTGTTTTTTCAATTTCAATGTCAATTGGATATGTTTTTGATTTTGTTCTTTAAATCGGACAAAACAAGCTTTTCATGATGACATCTTAGCCTCTGACAAACTACGTTTTTCACAGTTTTCTGACATCATATAGACAGGATTACATTTTAAAAAACAAAGTATCGACAGTGTAAAAAGCCAGCCGTACAAACTATCTGACTGGCAGTGTTATCCTTTTTGCATTAATTATGTGGGTGAAGGAGGCTTATGAGCACAGGAGTCAGACATACCTGGTGATTTGATTCAGGCCCATTCCGCTCTGAGTCTGTGTAGGAGGGGAAGGAACAAGTGAGAAAGTCATCACGTGTTGAGCTCAAACGTCAGACAACGACAATACAATATCAAGTATGTATTACTTTTTATGTACACTATATATATATGTGCTTTGTATATTTGCTGGCGCTAACAGCAGCACATCTTACCTGTGCCCTCCAACGGTGAGTCAGCCCCTATTTTCTCGACCTCTACTGCCTTTGACATCCTGATATCTGCAACAGGAAGACACACCGATAAATAAGTCAGCGAGGCTCATTCTTAAATCTGAGTCAGAGAAATAAACGCAGACAGAAGCGGAACACATTGTCGAAGCGGGTGATCCGAATCTCGATGACGAAATGGGAACGAGGATGTCCAGGGCGTCGATCTTCGAGAGGTTAGAGTGTTTTCAGGTCAGGCCCACACACTGTACAACAAACAATGTGGCTGAATCATTCACGAGTTGAATGCAGCCCACAGTCATTCATTCTTTCCAATTAGCGGTTGAACAGACGAGTAGGTTGACCTGAGCTGTTAGCTTGGTCTAAATTTAACTCAAGGTGTTTACGTGGGAGCTACTCAACACTGTGTGTGTGTCATCACTTTGTGTGTGTTGTCACATCACTTCTGATACTGTATTGGGACAGTCCCTATGGCAACAGGAGTGAAGGGACGGGGGCAAGAAATGTAAGTCTTTAAATTTAAATGTATGTCTAAGAAAGGAGTGGAGCATTTTGGCACAGATTGTGGGAAAGATGGGGATGAGGAAGAACCAAGAAGAGTTGTGAGTGTGTGTGAGTGTGTGTGTGTGTGTGTGTGTGTGTGTGTGTGTGGGGGGGGGGGGGGGGGGGTTGTGGTTTACATGTCTGTATAGTGTGTGTCGTAGTTTGGTTTTATTATTCACACAATGCATCAACTCACTACAGAACCTTTTATTTGTCTGAAACCACAAACTGAAAGACTACTTTATGTTGTGTCCATTTGAAACCCTTTTTTTCTCTCTTGTTCCCCCCCTTCCCTGACATGCTCTCTCTGTCTCTCTCTCTCTCTCTCTCTCTCTCTCTCTCACACACACACACACACACACACACACACACACACACACACACACACACAGCTACTTCCCTTTTGTGAAAACATGCAAATCTGCCCAACGACCAACTAATTATATCTGCCACCTGCATAATAAACTCTCAGTCTCCCTCCTCCTTTTTCTCTCTCCCTTTTCACCCCTTCCTCTCCACTTCATCTCTCCTCTCTTCATCCTGTTGTTTCTCACGTTGCAGATGAGAAGGCACTGACTGAGACTAAAGCACATTTAAATTTCCCCATATGCGTAGTGCTCAGTTTTTTATCAATACAACACACTAAATATTTGTATTCAAACTAGTGCAATTCCAACAAGCAAGTGGTCAAGCACGGTTTTCGCCATCGGGGGGCAGCAGAGACACATGTAGAGAATGACTGCTCCACTGGCCATCACTGACCTGATGCCACTTTTAGAAGACAGAATAATCAGTCCATATGCAATCTTTATAAAGACAAGAACTTACAGATGAAACAAGCCACTTATTGATTAAAAATACATCCACTTGTGGACTTTGATACATGCAGTGTCCTTAGGGGAAGTGGCTATGAGCTAGGCAATCTCCAATCTGCCGCCACATTGGTTATAACTTGGGGTCAGGACACAGAAACACACACACACACACACACACACACACACACACACACACACACACACACACACACACACACACACACACACACACACACGCTTTTCCTCAAATAAACAGACTTCTGCAAAAGAAAAACTAATTTGGTCATGTGGATGCAAACATCTGTTCAGCTAATATTAGGGCAAATGTGTGGTTATTCCAACATTACATATGGCTGCTGTTTTGGCCATTATTTGCCAACTTTGACTCAATTTCCCCAGAAAATGAGTCACAGTTTTTTGGTTTCACCAATAACCATATTGGTGAAACCAAAAAACTGTGACTCATTTTCTGGTGAAATAAGTCTTTATCGAATTGTAATGGGAAACTCTGTATTTTGTGTCACTACAGTGGACTATCTTGTGCTCCAATCATCAATACGTGCAGTGTACAATATTCCAAAGCCAAATGCACCATATAAAATGATTGTCCAGCTCATAAAACAGCTGTAATGTGAAGTTACCAAAGTGCCGCTTCTTGTACGGTCCTGCCCGTTCGCAGGACACCCGGGGAAGGTGTGTATTGATTCATGGTTCAAAATGGCCTACAGACAGTAGCATGGTGGATAATGTGGTCAGTAATACAGTAGTGGGACAGTATATCAAGATGCTGTGTCTTTTTCTCACTTCCCCTCCCGACTTCCCCTTGTACCGGGTTGAACACAGAGTGCTAAACCCAACACTTACTGTCAGCGAGGCTATTAATATTAGCCTGCTTTCTCCCTCTCTTTCACTCTATCTTTTGAAAACCTGTCCTCTCTTTTACAACACATTGCTGCACACACACTACTAATTCTGCTTGACACGGAGCAGAGTTACATGTCGGCAATGACTTTATAATTTCAGTGAATTTGTTTAAATACGTTTGTGAATAAGAGGCAGTGGCCTCTACATTTTCCATGTATATGCGGTAAAAATATAATTTACAGAAGTGTTAAGAAGCATTTTTCAAAGAACAAAGTTAGATTACTATGCCTATTCCATCCCTCTTTAAGATGTTATACTAATCTTACAGCAAAGCTCAGGGTTTAACTTTGACCCATTGAGACCAGAGCGGCAGCATACTCTGTATCTTAAACAGAGCAAATTTATTGCAGTATAATCCTGTGTCATAAATAAATGATGCAATAGAAAATGAACAAGGAACAACAGTGCCTGTGCTCAGTCTGGACTGTTTCTGTTATTCTCTTCTGGGTATTTCGGCTGAGATGAAACTCTGCGGTAACTACCCCAATGCCCCCCCAACCCCCAAACCCACCACCGACCATCATCCTGATTCAGGACACAACCCCAGCGTCAATAAGGGTGCCTGGGAACTAAAGTCATCACACCAATTAACTACGGATTTAAAAAAGCAAGACGCCCTGAGGGGTAACGATTTCGATTGCAAATAGATATTTTCCATTTATGACTGAGCATCAAAGAGTCGGCCATCCAGCTCAACAGCCTTTGCACATGAAGATGAAGACATAAGTTGACATCACAATTTGAAAATGAAATAAGGTGCTGAAGAAAAAATAAATAAAGATCAAGTAAGAGGATGGAGAAATAATTTAAGAATTAAACAAGGAATTGAAGAGGAAAATCTAACAATAAATTAAGAAACTAAAGGAAAACCTGAGATGTGTTGGTTGTTTTATCAGTATTAAGTTGGTGTTTGTATCAATAACTGTAAAGAAAAACTACTACTGACTAAAAGTGCAAAATATAAACTGAATAAAAGAAAATGCGGCTGAAATATAGACAGATGTCACTGTGGAGGGCCTTTGTAATGAGAACGTCAGTTCAACAGTTTGCAGACTTATGCTCATTGACAGTGACATATCTATGTTTTCCCTGCATTAATGCACTTTGAGCAGATGAGTGAGGTTGTAAATGCAGGAGGCATGAAGACAATATCAAAATGTTTTAAATTGGGGAAATTACTTATTTATTCACACAAATCTGACATAAATTAGCAAAACTGCAGAACGTTTAATCAACCTAAATAATGGTAGAAAATGCCCCATCATTTTTAACTAATCAAAATGAATAACAAATAATAATAATAATAATAATAATAATAATAATAATAATAATAATAATAATAATAATAATAACAAGTTTGTTATGAATTAACTTGTTGTACTATTTACACTCACTTTGTTTTATTCACATTGTGATGTATCAGGATGTGTCACTCGGGTCAGAACAAACAGCTTTGACCACATCAGGTTGAGATGTGACTATGGGATTTTTAACCCATGAATCACTTAATAAACACCTGCATTTCCAAGAATCATATCAGGGCATCAAAGACTGTAAAATGTGAACTAATTGACATTTAAAAATGTATTTCTGGAAATAGGTGCGTAAGCTGACAGCCTGCTGTGCTTTTCACTGAGACTCGCTGTCGGTCAACTGAGACTCTGCTGGTACGTCAGCCTGCCCTGACCACCAAAACAAGGCCGAGGGGCAAGAAGAGTCCCGTCCTTCTTTAAAAAAAATAATTAAATACTGAGAATGACTCTTTTGATTATCTTTCTTATTCTTTAAAAAAAAGTATCTTTGTATCAGAGCATATTAAAAATGTCTTTTGAATTAATTAAATTGAAAACAATAATCAGTGTAACATTCCAAAACCTCCAACACACACACACACACACACACACACACACACACACACACACACACACACACACACACACACACACACACACACACACACACACACACACACACACACACACAGAAAGTTAACCCCGGTGTCAAGGTTCTAAAAATCTATAACCATAATTATATAACAAATGCAACACTGCTGCAGTGCTAGACAAAAACATAAAAAGTGTTTTATGATGACAAATTCTAAATAAAATCCCTATATTAAAAAATACTGGCTGCAACCCTGGTTTACCTTACACAGGACATTTAGAAAAACTTTTTTACTGTATTTTCCGACATTTCTTTTCTTCTTTTTTCATTTTTTACCATTCATAGCATAAACACAGATTATAACACACACAGAGGCATATGGGCTTGCGAGGTGTCTGACCTTTCCCTCTGCCTGCGACAGGCGTCCACCCATCCATCCATCCATCATCCCTCCATCCATTCCTCTTCGTACCACCTCTTGCTCTTTGATGTTCTCTAATTAGCAGAGCTTGTTAGACCCAGTGGCATTAATGAACAGCGTAGACACAGTTCTCTTTCTGTCACACACACACACACACACACACACACACACACACACACACACACACACACACACACACACACACACACACCCTCACACAAAGCTTAATTGGTCTTGGTAAATGAAGGCCAGCAGTATAGAAGGCTGCTCAGTCACTCACCTGGCAACCACATACTGAAGAAGTCCTTTGCTGCTATTGCTGCTGTCTTGGTCATATCTGTGTCTGTGGGAGAGCGTGTGTGCACGCTACGTAAAGAAAAACTCTCTCTCAAACCAAAAAGGAGGAGTGTTTTAAATTATGTGGTTGAGAGAATAACTCCCTCTCTCTCTCTCTAGTCCACACCCCCCAAGCCCCACCTCCACCTCCTCCCCACATCCTGCAACACAACAGGAAGTAAGCCTCAAAAGAGTAGGAACTCGGCACCGAAGAGAGAAAAATACAAGAAAAAAGAGAAAGAAAGGGGGACACGCAAGAGGTTAAAGAGTGGGAGAGTGAGTGAGCGAGGAGATCGAAGAGATAGACGAGGTGAAAAAGAGGGGGATGACGGGTGCCGACGGAAAGTGATGGCGCGGCTGGAAACAGCCACTCACACTCTCACACACACACACACATGCTCACTCACACACGCGAGAGAAAAACAGCAGGCTTGACATTCTGACCGAAGAGTGTGTGATACATTTGCACGAGATGTGACCCATTGTGGCTTCAAAAGCTCAACAATAAGCAGAGTTTTCTGAACTCCAAGCTGTTCTAACAAGCCTTTGTAGTGTGTTTTGTCGACCGTGAGTCATGACATCTCTCCTTGGTCGTCCACGTGAGACGGTGAGGTTGTTGTCAGCGAGTACATCAGTGGGAGTTAAGGTGGTCTGTCGAGGGAGGTCGGCACCAACAGGAGAAGATGTGAGACATCCTCGGCTGAGTTTGCCAGCCACAGCTCCACTCTAACCCGAGCGGAAGGAACAACTCTGTCACAACACTCACGGTACCACTGACCGACCCACACTGTAGGCTGCACACAGTGATGCACCACAGAGAGACACCCCGCACATCTCTTCATGTGACGAATAGATGTGGCGTGAAAGTGGAACATTGCAGATCACATACATATGAGCCACCCACAAGGATTAACCGACCAAGAAGCTGCTAAATTTGTGAAAATCTGCCATCGGGGAATGATCTCAAGGAAGCAGAATAGCATGTTTCAGCAGAAATATTGCATAGATTTTGAAATCCGAGAGAGCCAAAGTGCCGCTCTGATAGTAGGACGAACTAACCACAAGGTGGCACTCTTGATTCTCTAATCCTGACCAACAAATAAGCTCCAGGTCCAGAGGAGGAGACGAGGCAGACCACTGATCACCCCCTCCCCCTTTCCCTTCTCCCTTGGTCCGAGTTCACTAATTCAAAAGCTAACGGCAGCAGAGTTCCCAAGTTTAACCTTATAAATACTTTATGTGGTGATTTACAACAGCCCAATATACTGCTGGATAGACACTCACAAGTGCATATGGCGCTGAAGGTGCTCTCTGATATACAGAGACATCTTTTTACATCTGTCCTTAAACACATACACATACTGATGATTATATTTACTATGAGGACAATATCAGTATATAAACCTGGACACCTTGCTGTCTTAAAAAAACTCAAATGCACAATGTCTTTGGGTAAATACCTGGATTTACAGCTGAGACGCTGTAATCGCTGTTATTCGATTAATGAGTGGTCGACCAACAGAAAACTAACTGCCGGTTATGTTGATTGACTCGTCATTTCTGTCATATTTCTGTCATATTTCAGGCCTTAATTTTTAGGTGCCCTAACTTGTGAGGATTTGCTGCTTTTATTTAGCATGATAAAACAAGGAATTTTAGATTGCCACCTTGAACTCTGATTCGTGACATTTTAAGGCCTGAGACCGATCTTCCGTTTCACTAACGGTTGGACCCGTTGTCTGTTGGTCATGTTCGGGCCTTCAGCAGCACAGACAGACTGCCGGGCCTGTCCAAGGGCCGTGACAGACTGCACATTGGGGAGGGGGCGTTCCTCCGGGTCAGAGGTCGTCTGGGCAGCCTGGCTTTGGCCATGACCTTTGTTCAAACTCCAATCTACCCACCTCACAGAGTGTGTGTTTTTGTGCGTGCATGTGTGCGTGTGCGTGTTTGTTTGAGGTGCTCCAATAGGTGGCTGGTGAATGTAAGTGTGCTCTGTGTGTGTGTGTGTGTGCGTGTGTGTGTGTGTGTGCGTGTGTGTGTTAGTTCATGGCCATGGGGGGCCTTCCTGCCCCAAGGAGGTCTGAGCCTTGGTTACCATGGAGACCGGACTGAGCAACACTCCAGCCTCGCCACTTAGATGATATTGGGGTGACTGCAAATGGGCTCAATTGAAGACCACGTATTAACACTCCCCTAAAAGAAATTGGGATATTATTCACTTGGAATATAGAATAA
>JBAMJR010000020.1:2817500-2837500 GCA_038501785.1 Myoxocephalus aenaeus | reverse complement strand
CACACACACACACACACACACACACACACACACACACACACAGCCTATTTATCCGTTAATGGCATGCACAGTGCTGCAGCGAGACTAGGGAGAAGAACAGATTGTCCATCAGGGGGTTACGGGGTTCAAGTCCATGACCAGGGGGCTAGAGGAAGGTTAGGGGGTTGTAGGTTCAACTCCCAAGGGGCGAGGAGTATCCCTGCTGTCTCCCGTCCGACCCTCCCCCCTAAACCTCCTCCAGGACAATATAACCCCACTGCTTCACCTCCCTCCTTTTCTCCTCTCCATCACGCTGCTGGCCCTTTTAAGCCCTGCTTAGTCTGATCACACACGTGTAAACCTGAGCCTAGCCTCCAGACTCTCTCCATTTGTCTCAGATGTGCACATGCACGCGCACATGCGGGCCTGCTCATAAACAAACACACACATTCAATCAAACTCACCGATGCACAAACATATTCATACAACTCAAATGCACGCTTACAATTCAAATACAAATGCTCTTGCTATCTTCTGTTTTCCCATATAACAGCAAATCATTTTATTGGACCTCCATCATGATTCTTTCCTTTTCCAACTCCATCTCACTTACTCCTCTTGTGGTAAAGACCAAACAGAAGCACTGCCGCAGCTATCAGTATAGCAGCAGATGTGAGTGGATATGAGATATTTGGGTAAACATTAGATACATATACTGTTTATATATTGTCATTGATATTGCTTGTGTGGTTTACGTGCAGCACCAGATTGAGTTCAGGGATGAAGAATACATCAGAGACTCCTGCTGGATGCTGTCTGATTCATAGAAGAATACCACCACACACACACACACACACACACACACACACACACACACACACACACACACACACACACACACACACACACACACACACACACACATATGCATATGCATGTGCGCAAGCATGCACACACCTGCACACGCACACGCACACACACACACACACACACACACACACACACACACACACACACACACACACACACATATGCATATGCATGTGCGCAAGCATGCACACACCTGCACACGCACACGCACACACACACACACACACACACACACACACACACACACACACACACACACACACACACACACAGCACAATCACCTGCAGGCCTGTAACCTGTCTTGTTGGCTGGATGGGTGGATGCATTATTAAACACGCAGGATTTCATATGTAGAAACAGAATATGAATGCTGCACTGGATCCAACTGTGGACATTTGCTTGTTCACTCCATTCTTCACTCTTTTTCTTGAAACTCTTTAACTTATTACTCTGAATATTTACTTAACATCCTTATTCTGTTTCTCCATATTGTAATTATCCTGAGGTTTATCCCTTTTTTCTGTTCAGGCTGAGGCAGGTAGTTTTTTGAGACATCATTGGGCAAAAATTCCAAAAAAACCTTTCAGCATGTTGTAGTTCAAGTGGACTGAGAGAAAACTAGACTTCTGCACCTCCTCTAATGACAAGAGACTATTCGCTGTTCTACAAATGCAGATACACAGACACGCCCCTTCAGATGGCCAAAGAGTGATTCAATGGCGGAAAATCCAGCATTGGCAACAACTGCAAAGCATCCCAAAAAAGGAAGACTGTCTTATCAAAAAGAGTCTTTTCAGGAGTCTGACAATAAACCTAATAAAACACATGTCAAAATCAATATTGGTAAAGCGTATCAGAGATAGAGAGGAAATGTTGCTGATAGTTTAACCTTCTGCTAACCAAAGCTAAAGTCTCACGGCTACCTAGAGACTCAAATCCAAGTATGTCATCTTAAAGGGGTTTACAGGCCCACAAGTTAACAAGATGGTACATCTATATAATTGCCACTCTCAGCATCAAGACCACAGTCACTATAATGTTTGAAATAAATGATAAGTACTCGTACAGGTTACTGCATTAAGCACGTGCATATGTCCTCGCTCGTCTGATGGGAGGGGCTTAGGAAAGAGAGAGCTGCAGGTGGAGGGTTGTATTTTTAAATTTGCCTTTTCCAGAAAACTGCCTACCCCAGCTTTAAAGGTTTCCTTAGTGGAGGTTTTCTTTACCCGAATCAAGGGACGAAGGATAGAAGATATTGAATGTTATTGCAAGGGTGTCACTGAGACTAATTTCAGATTTTAGGCAATATAAATAAAATGGACTCGATGCGCCTCTGCTTTACTAAAGGCTCTAATTCACTATATAAATCGGACGAGGAAATGGATCAATTTAAATATGGTTTGGAGCTTTCTACTGGTCAAGGGGTCTGCTTTGACGTCACAAATGAGAGATCATATTTTGGAGATGAGAGGTCACAGGCTAGATGGTGAATGGAGTCATCCTCCTGACAATCATGGCTCCGAGTCATCATAGAAAGCCGCCGTAACCCGGTGAAAACCGCTGGATTCCACTGATTAACTAAAAGGCCCACACACAAGCAGCGGTCGAATGGCAACTAAACCGCAACCTGAGCACTGTGTGTGTTTACATCTGTAGGGCGGGCGGACCCGGGCCCTGGCTCTCACGGTAATCGATGAACGAGGGAGGAAAGGGAGGTAGCGGGCGAGGCAGAGATGTGTGTGGGGGAGGGCGGGTGGGAGAAAATCGGTAAAGAAAGCAGGTTATCTCCCGTGATTAGGGGAGGGGGAATCCCCGTCTGGAGGTGGAGGAGGGCGTGTGGGTGAGGAGGGGTGAGGGAAGACCGGGGTTCATTGATAAAAAGCGAGAGAGGGAGGGAGAGGGGAGAAGGGGAGACTATGTTTGGCATAGAGAGAGAGCAGACAATTATCTGTATTGATTAGAGCGGCCCAGTACTGTGAAGACTGAGAAAACTATGACTGGATCAATAGAGAGAGAGAGGGAGAGAGGGAGAGAGAGAGGGAGTTAGCAAATAGACAGACCAATAGAGAGAAACAAACGACAGGGATAAAAGATACATATAATGTCAAACATTAAGAGACAGAAACATAGTTTATGGTGCAAAGCGAAGTCAAAGACCCAAGGTGGCATAATAGGAGGGGAGTTGGGGGGAGACAGGGAGAGTCAATGAAAGCACGAGGAGATACATTACATTGTTGATGTCATTACTCTTTATCATTGATTTGTCAGCACGACCACAAAGTTCATTCAACAAGCCCACCAGAGCCCTCCCATCACCACAGCACACAGCTAAGCAGAAAGAGAGAGGGAGGGAGGCTGAAAAAGACGTTAACTAAATACACACTGATGGGCGAACTCACAAAGAATGGACTGCGGTTCGCGGACAGCACCATGAATTGCGCATCACTTGAAACGGCTATTTTTCCCATCTCAGGTGCGATTCACAAAAGATATTGCGGCAATGATATTACAGCGCAAACTAGCCCAGAGTTAGTTTAGAGTGCAATTTGCCTCTTTTTTTTTTGCATGAGGAGAAAGAAAATACAAAAATCATGGCTGGCATCCCTTTTTCAGTTACAGTACCACCAACCAAGATGTTAATAATTTTACTGTAACTCCATGTGGCTTTCAATTGCACAGTAAGAGGCTAATTCCAAGCCAAATGTATGCATACTGCTTAATTTAAATATGTGCAAATAGCACAGGAGCGTCAAGAAGCTATTTGCTTGGCAGTGCAGTTATTGCAGGGGTTCATTTTATCCTTTGCAGGTGTTTAGAGAGTTACACGGTTTCTTTTTGTCTTATTTGTGCAGGTTTAGCAGCATGAACCTTTTGCCTCTCAATGAGCACAGTCTGACCATTGGAACTGGTTGATTTTTTTTGGACCAGTTTGTGTCATTTAACCTCCAATACAGAGTGTGGACACTAGTCTTGTGCTGCATGCTCTTTCTGCTCTTTCTGCAACCCGCAGCAGCCTGTATACAGGCATAAGTTATTTACCAAAATAAAACTTCAAGGGTTTCTAAAATACCAAGAGTTCAGAACCAAAAAACGTCAATATTTTCTTTCTTTTCTTGCAACAAAACCTGACAATGCCAATGCTGCATCAAACTATGAAGGACAGTCAGTGAGGCAACACACGAAACTACCATGCTCCTATTGTTATATCTGATCATATATATCATTATTTCTTTTTTTGTGTGTAGTCATTTTCATACCATTTCTTTTTTTCCTGGATTTATTGTACTTGCATTGTGAAATTTGTATATTTAAATATTTAATTTCAGAGGGAGAAGTGAAGAGAGAAATACTTTAGGGGGAGAGTGTGTGTTGGAGGGGGAACTTTGGTAAATACCAGGAGGGAGGTGATGCTCAGGTAGGGGGCCTTGCTGTGGAGCCTCTTTTTGTCCTGAACAAAAACCAAAATGGTGGAATGGCGGTGGAACAAATGGTACATGGAGGGAAACAGGAGAGTGACAACCTGTGCTGAGTAAAAACATCCTGCTGGCACACACACACACACACACACACACACACACACACACACACACACACACACACACACACACACACACCACACACACACACACACACACACACACACACACACACACACACACACACACACACACACACACATTAATCCCTAATCAGACCCCATTTGACGAGTGTGTGTTGTCAGTTAAAGTTAGGTAATTTCAGTCTTTTTGAAACTACTTCTTAGTTGTTGGACTGGTTGTGCATGAAAGCTGTTGAGTCTGTTTAAAAATAGCTGAAGATTCTGAATTGTTATATATGTTGTAATACCTCGTGTCCTGAAGATGCAGTTTTAGTTTTTTAATTAAAATGCAGCTAATTGAGTGTAAAAGGGAATAGTTCCCTCTCTATCATCGCCACCAGCTGCTCGTTTTGGTTATTAAACTTGTTTTTGTGTTAGCATACATATTCTGTACTATCTCAGGTTCAAACTGCACCATCTTTTCATTACATACATTGGAGAAGTTAAGAATGTTCCTCGATTTGGGTCGCGGCTTGTCATTCAGGGATGATAGTGGGTCCCGGAGCCAGACCAGTTGAGAACCACTGCACTACACTTTCGGTTGCAACTTACGTTTCATGGAATCCTTGGCCTCATTACCCAGGCACACACACACACACACACACACACACACACACACACACACACACACACACACACACACACACACACACACACACACACACACACACACACACACACACACACACAGGGGACTGCATCTGTCATTCCTTAATTTATTGGACATTACAAGATGATAGAATTCAGCCTCTTGCTCTCTTCATATTTATTGACACTGAAGAGGAATGTATTGTCAGAAAAGGTTTATACAAACACAAACAAATAGATGAAAAAACATAAACTCTGAATGGGGCAGCCGGACTGGATATTGAGGAAACCTTTCGTAAGGGCAGAGAATGTCAGGTTTGACAAATGACCTTTTAAACATGGAGCAGATGTAGAGAGTCATGTACACTGTGGAAAGAGGGCAGCTCAACTGTCTGTCTTTTAACAGCAAGTGAAAAGATGAGCGTCACTGTTAAAATAAAACACATTACTACGAGTTTAAATCAAAATCTGGAACAGACTGAAGTGATTCCTAAATCAAAAGTGAATTTTATTTTAACGGGAAGAAGGTGTAAAAAGCCGTTTCGGATGTGTAATAAAGCCACGGAGGAAGAACCAAAAGAGAGAGGGACAGTGTACAAAAGCATTTGAGATGGAGTTAAAGATAGTAGTGTAGAAAAAAAATGAAGAAAAAAAACAGAAAGTAAAAAAAGAAACATTTGACAAAGACAGAGCGGAAAGGGAGAACAGGACATGAATTACAGGTGTGGAGTTATGCATGCATGACATCACTGGACCCCTCCTCCAGCCCTTGGGAATGGGCACCTTGGAAACGGTCGCTAAGGGAACAGAGTACTGAGAGAGAGAGAGAGAGAGAGAGAGAGAGAGAGAGAGAGAGAGAGAGAGAGAGAGAGGGGAAGGATGGACAATATGGTTGTGAAAAAAACAAGCGGTAAAAAACAAAAAATATCATGCAGCACTGAATTCTGCCAAAGTCATGTGGTCAGGAAAAAAAAAGTGAATTCTCTCACAAACCTTCCTAATGTCCCATTAAGCAAATGGGCCACCTATGGGTGAAAAATCAGCTCCATCACAACTAAAGCCTGCATTGTCCTCCTCCCCCATATACTGTGACCTTTCATCCACTCCAGTCATTTAGAGAGGGGAGATTTAGTGCAGCATCGATGCAGCGCAATGGTCAAACACGGCCCACGATAGAGAGGCCGAGATGGCCTCTGGTCTACGGTTTAACACACGGAGAACTATTGATGGAAAAACATGTTGATGGACAAAGAGAAGCTGGGACAGTGAGATGTTGGCTGTTAATGTATATGGGTGCTTGAAGGTCATTTCAACCAAGAAGCTAGAAGCTCTGTAAGTGGATTGAGAAACTGTAGTTAGCACACAACACCCACTTTGGTCTTTTGAGGCGTCGGAGTAATGAACACACAAGCCCGAGCCCACAGGAAAGAACCTTTGTGCCATTCTGACCTCAGCAAACTCTCAGCATCCCTGCAGACGATGCAGTGTCCACACTCTCAGCTGCTGAGCGGATGCACTTTGTAAACCTCTGTCCTCTCTTTTGATCAGTAAACAAGTCAGCTTCCAACTGTACTGCCCAATCAACATTTCTGCATACTCTCACCACATCAAATGGCTCCAGCCACAACAAAAACTAAATATATTTTGCATCACCACAGAGTTGCAGAGTTTATGCACATAGCAAACACCTACATCTAGCATGAGCAGTATCATATACATATCAAAGGCTTTGATGTGGTATGTAATATAGATTCCGTATGTATGCATAATACCAGTGATCAATATCTACTGCTGAATAAAACATGCTGCTGGCTTTTGACGGGCCGATTTGAAATGGAGATGCTATGCTAATACCAAAGGCTTCACTGAGATTGGCCCTGAACCCTCCTCATACCAGAAGTTCACATTTAGATGCTCTCACCTGCACTCTCCATAATGCATGAGCTGCCTGAATATATATCACCCCCTGCACAGCTCTCTCTCTCACACACACCCACACTTCTGCATGCACAACAATGCAGGGACACAGCAGTGTACGTACAATGACTGGGGCTTATATGCACGACATAGCCACACACCTAAATGGTGGCACACACACACACACACTCATGCAGTCCACCACAGCTGCAAACAAAACTACCTGAAGACGCAGACTCCGATGTAAGAATCTGATAACGTACATTCAGAAAAGACAGAAATACAGCAAGAAAAAAAGCCGGCCTATTTGGCCGAAGAAAAAAAGAAAAGAAAAAACATTGCTGTGATTTTAAAGTAGTGTTTGGCACCCTTAAATATATTCTCTATATACTGACAGAATTTCGCAGACATAAGAACAAAATAACTGTTTTAAAAAGCTTTGATTGCTATGGAACATGTTGCAGCCGCATCCAGTAAAAACTGAAAAAAAACACAGTTTTTCTTCTTTGATCAAGTGCTGTGAGACACACAGACAGTGCTTAATCAAAACACTGGTAAGCCATCCTGAACTTCAGGCTTACAGCAGCAGGAAACAGGGTCAGGGTTGCAGAACAACTCAGTGTGAACTGGTCTGGAGTTTGTATGTGTGTGTGTGTTTGTGTGTGTGTGTGTGTGTGTGTGTGTGTGTGTGTGTGTGTGTGTGTGTGTGTGTGTGTGTGTGTGTGTGCGTGCGTGCGTGCGTGCGTGTGTGTGGGTCTGCTGTTTGTTTGTGAGAGACCATGTCAGTGGTGTTTGCTGGCTGCCAATTAACACACACACAGTTTTTGAAAGGTAGAGTAAGCCGAAGAGAGGAATGAGGAATGGAAAGTTAGAAAAGTAAAGCCGGTGGAACCGTCGATATTACAGCAGGGAGCAGCACAGCTGGGCAGATAATGTTTTACTTTACATTACATTCTTATGATAGCCAGCAGTAAATATGCATTTATAGGGTAGTATGTCTGTTTTAGAAGACAACTGAATTTACTCAGTGCTTCCCTCTCTCTGCCTCTCTAACCCGGCTGGTCTTTAACCTTGGCCTCTGGTGCTTCTGCCTAACGCAATAAAGTCACCCCTCCTCCCCTTTACGTCTCCCTCCCTCTCTCTCTCTCTCTTTTCGTCCTCCTCCTCTCTGTCTCTCTCTGTCCCCCCGGCACCACTGTTGTCCACTGTTCCACTCATTCATAGTAAACACTATTGATTTTCAGCAGGGAAAATAAAAAAAGGCCATGAATTTTAATGCCCCTATCTGTCCCCTTCTCCATCTCTTCCTATCCCCCCCCTGCCTCTCCCCTCCCTTCACCCCCTCCACCTCAGCCCCTTCTTTCCTGAGGGGAGGATAAAGAGATGGGGATCATATATGTGTGTGCGCGCTGTATGTGTGAGTGTAAGGTGGTGGTATACGGGGAGGGGGGTTGCATTTCTCATTTCCCAGCTGTGCCTCTCACACACAACTGCTCTCCCCCCCTCCTCCTCCTCCTCCTCCTCCCCATCCTGTCCTTTTCTCCTCCTCTGTTCTTTTCCTCGTCCCTCTGTCGCTCCACTCTCCTCTTCACACCGACTTTGACTCTGGGGAGTGGAAGCAAACGAAGCTCTCGCACAGATAGGGGCTGTCCCATTCTGCGGCCGTACCAGCACTTAAACAATCACATGCTCAGGCGCCGCAAGATATACAACCGCTCCTCGGTCAAAACCATGCAAAGGCAAGACAAACACATATATAAATGCTCTTATTTAAACACACATAAACACACACAGGCACTATTAGACACAAAGCATTAATTGTCACTACATTTCTGCAGTGTTGGAGTCAAGTGTTCAAATTTCCTTCCATTTTACTCTCTTCCTTTTTCCTTCCAATGACTTCCTGCTCTATCCTCGCTCTCGCCCCTCTGTCTCGTTGCCTTCGTCTACCTTCGAACACCCCTCCCTGTCTTTTCTTTTCTCTCCCTCCCTTGCCAGGCCTCTCTCTCTCCCTCTTCTACTCTGTGTATTGATTTTGCTATAAGCGGTGTCCCGGTTGCGACAGGTTAGCGCAGACAGACAAAGGCAGACTTCATCAACCAGCGTTAAACACAGAAGCCACGTCCTCAATAATCACTCCATCACACAAAAGACGACGAGAGAGCGGGAGAAGAGTGAGTGGAGAGGAGCATGCGAGAGTATTGACAACTAGCGGGGAGAATAACGGGAGGAGAAAAAAAGGAATGTATTTTCAAGGTTGTCTTTCTGTTTCCCTCAAATTGTAGAAAATGCAGGGAAATATTCCACCACCTGGATTAGACACCGGAAGGTTCACGCATACACACATGAAGAAACTTACAAATCATGGTTCAGTTCCTCCCTGTTGCATTTGTTCTTTTCTCTGATGAGCAACCTTAATATATGAAAACTTGCATTTGGCACATGCATAAGTTTGAGGTATGCATCATGTTCAGTGCAACACCGGCTCCAATTAGTACCTTCTTGAATATTTGGTTAATTCCAAATGAGGAATTTTCTCGTATTAACCTCATTAGAACTGTGTGTGTGTGTGTGTGTGTGTGTGTGTGTGTGTGTGTGCACACTTATCTGTGTGTGTACGCAGACAGTTTTCATCTCCACTTAATCTCCTGCTCCTAATTCAGAGTGTACATTGAGCCGCCTAATAGGATGTGACTGGAGCGCCTGCTGCAGCGCTAGCTAGCTAGCCGCTAATGAGAGAGCCGCCACAGCCGGAGAATCAAAGCGCTTCATCAGCACTCCTAATTACTGTAAACCTCATTGGCTGGCCGGAGAGCAACATCTGCTCTCGCTAACAAAGTATATCCAAATACAACGCGGGCCCGGCCTGGTGTGTCCAAGAATCAGAGTGCGCGCTGCTACCACACCCTGTGATTTCATTGTTCTCGTCTGTGTTGCAATTGTAATGACAGCAGAGGGGGTTTGTTGCTATTCGGGTTGAAATGAAAAGCAGAGAAAGAGATACAAGTCCTGGTTCAAAACCAAGTTTAGACTGTAACGCCAATCAATACACATTTTTCCCATTAACTGTGGTTACAGAGGGCTGTTGCAAAGCTCCTCTGTGATGTTCTATAACACACTGAGGTCTGGGGGTGTTAATGTTGCCCATCTATGAAGCAGCAGGTGTGTGGACAGCAGGTTTCCATGTAGCTCTGTCTGTTTGCCCGCTCACCCCCTCTCTACCTCTGATCAAAGCACTTCCTTTCAAACCCCCCCACCACCACCACCACCACCACCTTCTGCTGTTCCTCTCTCCCTCCTCCACCTCCCCTGGCCTCCACCCCCTCCACCCCCATCATAATTTGACTGATGATTACACTTGTCACTCAAGGCAGCATGTGGCCAATTAGGAAGAGGGGTGGAGGGGAGGGGCAAGGGGAGTTTGTGATGATGGGGGTGGGCGGCAGGAGATTTGGGTTAAAACTTTTCATCGCTTGTTCCACTCAGGTAGCCTTTTCAGCTCTTAGCAGTAGGAGAAACAAATATTCGTTTCTGTTCAATTTTCCTTAAGAGAGTCAAGAAATGTCCAAGAGCAGCTCTTTCTTTTCCTCTTCCCGACGCTCCGGCCTTGTCTCACACTCTCGTGGCCACTTCACTATCTCTCCATGTTCCAGGGTAATCACAGACTCATTTAAAGTCACTTTTGTACACTACCTCTGACTGGTGGTTAAGAGTGCGACCGCAGACTAGGCTTTTATGGGCCTTAATGTGTCCTACAGACACTTTGGCAACCAGGCTGCTGCTGTCGAAGATGTGGGTAGAGAGAGAGAGAGGGGGAGAGAGAGAGAGAGGAGAGGACATATGAAGCCAACAGCCATGGCGACTTAACCAGGCTGAAAAAAGGGGGAACGAAAGAGGATGAAAGAGGAGGGAGGGAGAGGGATGTGCACGACAAAATGGACAGAACATGGGAGCGTCAAAAGAAACAGGAGAGAGAGGTCACTTAGTCACTCCTTCGGCACCCCCACTCTGCGCCTCCTCTCTCGTCCCCTTTACAAGCAGACAAAGGGACAGAGGGGTGCAGCCCTTGTACAGGAGAGGGAGGGGTTTACACCCCCCTCTTTCTGCCCCCTAATATTTATAGACGACCAGTGAATATTGTTGGTAATGGTATGGATAGACACAGGAAGAAAGGGAGTTGATAGAAACATACTGGAGGTGTATCAAAATCTAAATTGTTGAATTTTAATTCAAAACCTTATCTATTGGGATATGTCTTTTGAAAGTTTATCACCAGATATTTTTTTTTAACAATGTAGAATTTGAATTTGTTTTCACACGGAATGAGAAAAGGAGTGGGACCATGCACTTGTAGAAGAAAGGTGAAGTAAGAGAGATCGCAGAAGAGAATGAGAGGGAGAAGAGGTGGTGGAGTACAACAGATTAATTTCAGAACAGAGCGCTACTGCCGAGAGAAGGATAGAGAGAAGGATAGAGAGAAGGATAGAGGGGATAAAGAAAAGGGAAAACACAAGAGAAGAGAGGAGGGAGATTAAACATGCATTCATCTCTCTCTCCGTTGTGTATGTGTGTGTGTGTGAGCTGAGCGCGTGTGCACTCCAGAGGGAGCGTTTGCTATGATGTGACATTGCTTATAGCAGACATGTTCGCTGCCTCCGCCTCAAAACCCGATCGGTAAGCACTCTCGTCCACCCTTACTCTGAAGGACAGCAGTGGAACCCCAAAGGTTAATAGGACTCCTTCATTACCATAAATCTTATCAGCTAAATGAAATGGAGAGAAGGACCTCTGATTTAGTCGTTCGCTCTGCTGGGCTAAGGGGAGACACCCAATCAAACCCCTGGATTTTATTGGTCTTTTTTATTATCTAAATGTACCGGCACATGAGCGGGGTGGCAAAGGTTACAGCCTGCGGCAATCAACAACAAAAAAGACAGCGGCGGGCAAAAACCCCATTGTTGGTGTATTTATGAGAACACAGTCATCTCAGCAAATAGACTGTCAAACCCTTGCATGTTTTGTCACAAGGAAACGCATCAAGCTTTTCTCTCTTTCTGACCAGAGAAATGTAGGGAGTCTCCCGCTGCGCTTTTGCACCGACGTTTGAATAAATCTGTCAATCTTGGTTGTGAAAGCACTAAAATCAGATAATCAAGAGTTCAATTTGGTCAGCGGGAGCTCAAAGGCTTGTTTTGACTGCCTGGTCTGACGTGGGTGATTGGTGGCATGTGGCGAAGCCCACTCCAACCCTGATCACAGCCTGGCCACCACTGACCGAGTGTCCACGCATACACTACAGTACTACAGGGCGTCCCCCGTGTAGAGGTCAAGTATGCTTGAATTCTCTGTACATACGTCATCTGTATGCTATTGAAAGAGAGAGAGGGAGAGGCAACGAGAAACACAGAAAGAGGTAGAAATCAATACCTAGAATGGAGTCAGGTGGTTCGTATGTGTTTATTCCCGCTGATGTGTTGATTAATTGCACGAGCGCACACCCATGCATGCACACGCATACCCTCCATCTATCCCTCTGTGTGTGTGTGTGTGTGTGTGTGTGTGTGTTCGCCAGGTGATAGGTCTGATTAAGTGGCCTGCTCACCCGGCCTCTGATTAGGACTAATGCTGGGCTGTATTTCACTGGACACAGCGACCAAGTGCACAAAATGATTCCTCTGAGTGTGAGTCCATGTATGTGTGCGTGTGTGAATCTAATGGTATTCCGGTAGTGTGTCGCGAACACATTCAAGAATAAGCTCTTTAGATGAATATGTTTGCATGATTTTATGGCTGTGTATGCTCTGAATGTCTTGGAGAATGCATATGTAAAAGCATAGGGGTAAAGGTCACAGCGTTAGCGTGTTTATGTGTGTGTGTGGTAATGGTTATTAATACGCTAATGGCTGGTGAGGATGTACTGTATATGTGTGTGTTCCCTGGGAGAAACTCAATACCACTCACTGTTGCTAATGAGCTTTGGGACCTCATCAGCATTAATACTACATTAGCCCCAACCAACCCACACATACACACACTATACATATATAAATACAACCTACTGGCGCATATGCACACCTGTGCAAATCCATAGAAAAGGTAAACAGTTAATAGGATTAAAAGGAATTCATAACATTGCAGTGTTATTACTACACACATGGATTTGTGTGGATTAAGTAACAGGTTTAATTCCCAAATGTATCAATTTAAACAGAGTATTATCACCTTGAGTACATAACTACATGAGCAGGTGATTACATGCTCAGAAATGATGCCATAATGTCATAAACAAGCCTTTTTCTGCTGCCAGATGATTTTTTTGTAATAACCCATTACTTTTAATAATTTCCTTGGAGCGGGATTTCAAATGCTGTTAGTCTCATTGCATTAATGCATCAGTTACACATAAGATGCCATTGCTGCAGCTGCTTTGGCCCTGTCACGTTGTCAAACTGCGTCTGGGACATCTACGTGAGCCTAATATAGGTAAATAGCTGCACCAATAGCCCATTAGCTCCTGAGGCATTCTGCCATCCGCCTGCTGCATTTAGGACCCCTTGGCTGGCTCATATACTGCAATCTAATTCTACCACAGGGAGACGAGAGGAGGGAGAGAGAATCGTATAGTGACGGAGAGTAGGGGGGAGTGGGAGGGAATGGGAGAAGAAGAGGAGAGAGAGGGCTACAGAGAAGGAGAGAGGTAGCTTAATGCAATAAAGCATGTAGTATTGACATCTTTCTTGTGTCTATTGATTCCCCATTATGTTGCTAACAAACCCAGGTTGACATTTTGTCATTTGCAATCATGTTAACACTGCGACTTGCACGCTCCCCTCCACAAACCGATCTATACCTACACACACTAGTTTGCACGTGTGCTCATGCTTGTGCACACACACATACGCACTCTCTCTCTCTCTTTCTCAGACAGACGCAGAGCAAATGGGTAAGCACATGCACGGTCCCACATCAACCCACGGAGACCTCCATAAACATGTAGAAATGTCTTGAATGTAGCCAGGAAGCACGGACACAGAACTGGAGACATCGTGATTAATGGATTAAGACTGAACATTTTATTGTGAGAAATAAAAACATCCGAATCCTAGATGATCAGGAAAGTTATGAGGAATACAAATATCAATAAGTTTACGCTTCATGTTACTCTGTCTGATATTCAGAGACAGAAAAGAAGCGAGTCTAAAATCTGAGGGGTGAGTGTGAGAGAGAGTTGGACGGTATATTGCAGGAGATGGTGGTTAATGGTATGTGACAGAAGGTGCATAGCTGAGATGAACTGAATCTAGGTGTTTGTGTAAGTGTAGGTGAGCGCGCGAGAGAGAAAAAAAGCAGTCACCTTGATGCCCCATCATATCATATCATATCAAGCCCTGCGCCGTGTGGGAGACCTGTGGTTCCTCCTCTATGTCCCATTAAACTTTCATACACCAGTTAATGCTGATGGCTTCACAAACCACTTTACTACACATACACACACAGTTCACTATAGCAGTGGCCCTGACCTGTACCTTCACAGACACAGTGCCATTAAAAATAGAACAAAACCTGGATCAGTTAGAGCAGCTCGCCATCCAGGTGGAAAACGGTCTAACATCTTCAGTTTATGCTATATGATGGTACGTCTGTTTCATGACGATGTGCCTGTGTGTGTGAGCCCCCACAGGGGTTGGGCATGAATGCTTGAGGCCTGTTGTAACATGAAAGAGAATGAAAACACAGGGGGCAGAGAAGGGTCAGGTGGGGCTAAATCAAACCTTCCTGCTGTGACCTCTGACTCCGTACAAAGCCTCAACTCAAAAGGAGTCAAGGAGCTGCTACCAGTCAAAGAAACAAGTTAACTGAGAGCTTGAATCAAAAGCCCCCAAAACAGTGTGTGTGAGTGTGTGCGTGTGTGTGAGGGGTGGTATTAACATTTTCTGTGTGAGCTATCAGTGGAGGTTGGGAGGCACAAATTAGAGCTCAAGGGCACTAAACCAGACAACAAGTCGCTGAAGACACTTTCGTGGTGTGTCTTAGGATTTCTGTGAGTAGAAACGTCCGCGGGACGCCGTCCCAATGTTGCTCCAATGCACAATTCCGACAGCAGCAGTGTTTCAGGCCTTAGTTGTTGAACTGACCCTGCTCCCTTTTTAGCAGCAACCCCTCTGAGTTTGAAAAGGACAGCACCTTGTACTGTGTTATCAGAATGGAATGAAATCAGCATAGCATTGTGAATCACTATTATCCCGCCATCTAAGGAATCCAGCAGTACACATCCCATCAGTTTGCCTGCTTATTCAGATGCAGGCCTCGGCCCGGGACACTGCAACATTAATGGCTCATCTGTGGTTTACTCTCACCTCTCAAGCTCAAACTGGGTTTTCCTCTTCCTCCTCGTTTTTCAATCTGTCATCTACTCTTATTCTCACCCGCTTCTCCCTCTCTCTTTCCACATTTTTTTTTTTATCTCATTCTGACATTCGCCATTTTTCAACTTGCTGAGCGCGAAAACTCCTCCTCCCCGCTCCTTCCCCTCATTTCTGTGTGTATATCTCTGGAGATATGGTAGGTTACAGGTCCCTCTCATCCCTCTACGTTCTTTCCTCTCCCCCTCTAGCACCTATCCCTTCATTGCCACATGCTGTGCACTGCTGACTGAGTATGTGGAGTAAGGGTGAAGCCTGGCATCTCTGAAATCAAATGCGCTTGAACTGATCTGGAAATGAGAGGGGAGCTGTGCACTTGGTGGGGGGGGGGGGGGGGGGGGGGGGAATCCATCGGATAAGGTGCACACCAGCCACATTTACGCACCATTACGCACTGATACGCAAGTTACTGTATGTATATGCATTGGTGAATTGAACCCCTATGGGCCCATATACTCTGCAGTCCTTCAGTGTGCGCAGAAACACACTAGCCAGCACATCCTTCCCTCTCCAAAGAGGTAGTTGGGGTAAAGAGCCGAGCAGCTGTTGCATGTCTGAAAAACAGTCGAAGCTGGACTGAGCTGGATCTCTCTCACAACGACAGTCAGTGACACACTGAAGCCAGCCTGGCTGCTCCCACCATGCGTCCTTTTATTCCGCTTCAGCGCAGATGAAACACAGACGGCGCCCCAGCCACAGCCGGCACCCTCCCCCTCCCCGACTCCACACTCCCTCCGCTTTCAACCGTGCAGCAGCCGAGCAGCGATAGGACAGAGAGATGTAGTCACTAAAGAAGTCTATTTCCAGTGGTGTTTACAAAGATGCGAGCCTTGTCCCCTACCAAGCAAACACAAGTCAGAGCAAAAAGCAGCCACAGCGGCGAATCAGAGATGTTCGGCAAGCTCAGAGCCAAGTCACAAATATATTATCAATGAATAAAACACAATGTCAAAACAGTATGAAATAAAACGAATGAATAACTGTGTTGTATATCTCTCCTCTCGTACGTTCGTACTCCTCCGTGCACCTACTCTCTCCTTCTATCACCCCCTCTCCCTGCTTCCACCGGCCCAGGAATCGATCTCCGCAGGATCGATAAGTTGGCATGAATATTCCCTGCCTGCCGAGAGTCTAGTTGGGGAGAGACGGAGGTTCAGGCTCAGGCGCAGGCAGTGGAGGAGAGGGAAAGGATGGGGACGGAGACGCGAGAGAAATATGGTCTGAGAAAGGGGCATAGTCGGCGTGGAAATGAAGCAACACACGGGTGGAACAGTGGCGCATCGTTGGACAGTGAAAACGGACATTTTACGCAATTCATTTTCAATCCGTCGGGACACTCTAGCACGCTCGGGAACGCTTATTTGATTTGAACAACCGCCCTGCAGGTGTACAGGACTCTGTTTACGCCTTCAAAGGGAGCCGGAGGAGCGTGTGCGCCAGTGTGAGTGGGTGTGTGCGCCGGCAGGTCTTCCCGCTGCAAAGTGCATCGGCACCGAACAAGGCGGGGCGGGTCTGCGCGGCGGAGTCTGCCCGACATGGAGGACGTGTAGCGGAGAGAAGAGTAAAAAATATCTTACCGGAGTTGGAGCGGAGAGCCAGAGGGGACTTGAGACGCCAGGCGTTGAGGTCAGGGGCAGTTCTCTGAAACACGAACGGCACCGGCAAGGGAACAAACATGGTCTTCCTCCGGCTTCTTGTTTTGATGCAAATAATCTTACAGAAGTGCTGTAATAAGCTCTGTCCTCTTGTGAAGCTTCCGTGTCTTCGTCCGTTTCTCTGGTAGACAGCCTTGGGGAAATATTTGGTATGGAGAGCTCACAACGTTCGCCGTTGGGTGTGTACACATGTAGCCCAGCTGCGCCTTTTTATTTACATGTGTGGATGTCGTATGGTGGCCGGCATTAGTTTTGGTGTAAATGTGCATAGAACATATACGTAGGATGGTCCCTTGAGTGCAGCAGTTATCTTACAGTCCAGACTTAACACACAGACGGATAGAGAGCAGATCAGACCTCACTTCTTCAGGCTACAGGAAAAGTTGTGATACAATTACAGGCCTATTGTAGTGGCTTTATAATAAAAGGCTGTGTGTCACCTGCCTGTTGTGGATGCACCTGCGTCTCTCTGTTACCTTTGCACAGCTAAAGCGTTCTTCTTGAGTAAACATAGAGGCCCGGGAGCTTATTTTATCCTCTCAGTCCTCAGCAGTAATGTTTCCTGTAGGTGTGAAACGGCATGAGAACAGTCGCTAGCCTCCTCCTGTAGCATCCCCGACCGGGCTGAGCTTTGGTATTCGCTTTGCTATTTAAAAACAGCACGATAAATTATGATACATAGAAACGGACAAGACAGTGTAAAAGGCCAGCGGAGTTAGAAAGTCTTATTTGGATTTCTGTAGTATTTGGTTTGATCTATTGTATTTGGTCTCTAGCTGCACGCGCTCCTTCTCCTCTCTCCTTCGCATGAAGGCTACATTCATCCGCTCGGGCAAAGCAGCGGATCGCGTCGCGAGCTCATTTAAAACAGCTTCATTAAAGGCTATCATCAACAAATAAATAAACAAGTGCGGGGCAAAGGCTGCACGGACACACACACACACACACACGCACACACACTCGCGCGCACACACTCTCAAACACAACGCGCGCGCTTGGCCCGGACGCTCCTCCTCCCTGGCTCTCTGTCACAAGGCAGTAATTAAAACGCAATCAATCGATAAATAAATAAATAAAGCGAATAAATAAATAATTTAAAACACTAGAACACAAAACAACGGAAATAAGACAGCGTGTAGATTCCCGTTATGGTCTCGCGCTTTACCGGAACACTTGCCTATCTCCGTCCATCCGTCTGTGTGTCTTTTTTGTCTGTCTGTTTGTCCCCGTTATTTTATGGGAACCCCAATAGCTTATTCGACCCGACTCCCTCCAGGATTGTAGCGATCTGCCACTAGGCTGGCCGCAACATTGAGGCGAGAGAGGACCCGCTACTACTCACACATCACCACCCCACCCCCGCACCTCCCTCCCCTCCCTCCTCCCACCCACCTCCATCTCCCTCGTTTTCACTACCGCTGCAAAAGGTATCCTGTATTGATTTCTGGATTTTTTTCTCTCCCCCTCTTAATAATACCGGCTATAATGATGCCAGTGGTGATCAGTGCATTACTACCAGCCTGCTTGGGAAGGGATGAGGACCAGATAAGAGAATCCATGGCTACCTATAGGTGCTTAACGCTAATACCAGGATACCCAGCATGCACACAATTAAGTTATCTCATCACTGCTGCTTTTAATAAGCCGTCCTCAGCGGACGATGTATCGTTCAGATATAGGAAGGCATGACGACCACTACTGCTGCGAGCATGGACAATATCTAGTTTGCAGCATGAAAATACATTTTGGGGATTTTTTTTAACCAGCGTAAACTAAGTGAGATAAATGCACCATATATGCATGGACTACTTTTTTAAATGTAAAACGCACACACTTTATGAATACAAAAATACATAAGAGAGCCGAGGTGTCAGGGGATGAGCTCCTCCATGATTGAGGTGATCACCACCTCCCTCTCCTCCTCCTGCTCCCGGATCTTGTTTCCTCTGTCCCGGTTCCGCATGCCGGCCTCCCCAGCATGCCTCCCCTCGCCTCCTGCCCTCTCCCTCCCCGGCACCGACATGTTACACGCTGTCAATTACAGGCCAGCACCAGTCAACGCCGGGTGCTTACACACCAGATTATTGTCGATATAGATTTTTAAATAGAAAAATCTATACTTTAAACATCGCAGTCAATACGGGCAAATCAATAGAAATGAGCGAGCTCTTGCTCCTGAAAGCCCCATCCCACAGGACTGTTTATACCTGCTCACTTAATGCTGCGGGTGATTAGGCCCCTTTTAATGGGAATTGCACATAAAATAAATATTTTTTTCTATCATCACCAGACTTGTCATGGTCTCTGTCATCAGCAGACAGCCTTAGTGTCAAGAAATGTGTGCTGCACACTAAACTGGCATATTCTTAATTATGAAAAATGTGTCATCCTCTGTAGTAGACAACCAGGTTTTATTGTCCTTCTCCCTCCGCTTCACGTATGACAGATGACATCCGCAGGTCCAATGAGGGAGAGGAGGGGAATGGAGCAAGAGAAGGACAGAGGAGAGAGGAGAGAGGACAGCGAAGGAAGGGAGATGGATAAGAGAGGAGAGTAAAGAAGGGGGGAAGGAGAGGAGGAAAACTGAAAGGAGTAAGGCAAGGCAAATAAGAAAGAATGAGGGAAAGAGAGTTGAGGCAAGAAGAGGAGAGAGGAGAAAGAAGGAGGGAAGGTAGAAGTGACTAGTTGTCCTTCAAAGACCCCCTTCTCTCCACAGAGGGAGCCATGCGCGCCCCCTTTCCCTCCTCCCTACACTCCTTCCAGACAAAAGCAATTATTTCTTGTAGAATGTAGTGTGGTTGTGCGCGTCTGTGGAAGAGAGGGATGGAGGGAGGGTGTGTGAGATTGAAAGAGGGGAAAATAAGATGGTGTTGGAGGGGTAGAGGAGGATGGGGAGGTGAGGAGGAGGAGGAGGGATGCTAACACCTACAGCATCCACCCCTTCGTCCTCCACGCACTATTCAGACAAA